>LPNX011154668.1:475120-480120 GCA_001517045.1 Pseudotsuga menziesii | reverse complement strand
TCATCCTCATCCGCATCATCATAGTCATCATCCTCCTCATCATCACCATCATTGTTCATCATCATTGTCATCGTCATCATAATCATCATCATCACCACCCTCATTCTCATCATCATCATCATTGTCATCATCATCTTCATCACCAACCTCATCCTCATCGTCATCATCATCAACATACTCACCATCATCATCCTCATCCTCATCATCATCCTCACCATCATTGATCATCATCGTCATGATCATCATCACCATCATTGTTCATCATCATCGTCACCATCCTCATCATCATCACCATCATCATCACCATCATCATCCTCATCCCCATCCTCATCATCACCCTCATCCTCATCATCATCATCATGGTCATCATCATCATCATCACCCTCATCCTCATCATCATCATCATAGTGATCATCCTCGTCATCATCATCATCATTTTTCATCATCATCGTCATCGTCATCGTCATTATCACCCTCATCCTCATCCTCATCCTCATCATCACCACCCTCATCCTCATCCTCATCCTCATCATCATCACCCTCATCCTCATCATCATAGTCATCATCCTCATCATCATCATTATCATCACCATCATAGTCATCATCATCCTCATAATCATCGTCGTCATAGTCATACTATTAATTATAGAATTTTAACATATTTCAGTCCAAGTTTGATATGCATTTGATATTTAGTATTCTAATATTTCATAAGCATAGATAAATTTAAATTGCATATTCAGTGAGCACTAAATCACATATGCGATATATCCCATATGCACTAAATCACATATGTGATATATTGCATATGCATTTTTGAGATCATGTGAAAACCATGCCCGTTAATTAAAAAGAATTGTATCAATATCGCATATGCGATATATCGAAGGTGCGTTATATTGCATATGCGATATGTGTTGTATGAAAAATGTTGGGTTGCATGCTGTGGGCAGGTTTACTGTAACAAAAGACATAATTCATCTAAACCCGTGCATAGAGTACTGGTCAACGTGTAGTTTAATCATTACTTACGTAATTCCATAGTTTTGTACAGGTTTGGGTGGATTTCCATGGGGAATGTATGTAATATAGGTTGAAAGTCAGTGAGGAAGGTGCTTACATGGGAATAAGCAGAAAAGAAAAAAGAAAAAAGAGGGAAGATTCAAGAAATTGTTAGCATTCATTACATGAGCAAATAGTTCCCATTCCCCCTCAACAGATACCTGACGTAGAGGCTGAGGAAGATAATGGAACATTAAAGGGAGTTGGTTATACGGAAGTTGATATTATTCATCCATTAGTAAATGGACAATCTTGTGAAGAGTTCAATAATTATGTTACTCCCGATGCAAATGTGACTCACCAACAACCATGGTCAGTGGTTCAATCTCCTAATCAAATTTGTCAACCTGTAGTGGATGTAAACGTCACTCTAGCATTTCAAACGACAACAAATTTTGCATCAAAATGAAAGAGAACTCCTAAATGAATACAAGTGGATGAGAGCGAATTGACTTCCATGGAAGGTAAGGTGGCTAAACGCACTATCCTTCGTCATTGTTCTCAAATAATGAAACAATATTTTGATAACAAATCCGAAGCTAGTAAATGCCAATTGTTTTTAGCTTTGCTTAAATCTAGAAATATGGCAACTATTAGAAGAAATTTAGGCATAAGAACAATGAAGAATATTGAATCAAGTAATCACATTGTTAAATCTTTTGCTTCTTCATTCACATCGATTGGTAAAAAAACTCGTTCACAAGACTGTAATGTGGCTCGTCATGTATTGGCTGAATCAATTGTATGTAGATCCACAAGAAAATGACGTTTACTTAAATGCACATCACAAATTGTGCCTTTACATCCAAAGACACTTAAAAAATATTCAGTAAGAAGAGACAACCTTGATGTAGAGGGACAAATGGCAACATTATGGGCATTTAGCAGTAGGTTTCCCTGCAAAGACATGAAGTTAGTCGAAGCGGTGAAGGGAATAGAGCAGATGTTTTGGCATGATAACACTAGGCCTTCTTCTAACACGAAGGATGTGTTAAAACATTGTAGGGGTTCTAGAAACAATGAACCTCATGTTAAACATTATCTTGACATGACACCAACACAATTGTTCAAGATGTTTAATATTTCCCACGTAGAGCTAAGGCTCGGGCAAAGATCTTTTGAAAAATGCAAGACTTGGTATGTTAGAATCAATACCATCCAAAACACTTGTTGTTGTAGATACCACATATAGTTTGACCTATATTACCATACATTTGCACATATACGTCGTTTTTTGCATCCTAACCATGTGTAGGAATGCTCAAGTACAGTACCGCCAATGTCATCCAAATATTTCATCCATAGCATAATGTGTCCGAGGCAAGATGGGCAGACACATTACATAAAACAATGTGTAGATAGTTCTTGCAACAATTGTGGTGGGCTATAATTATGGTTTGATTGCATCCATGAAAGTGAAGATCAATCATTTGGGAATGCAATTGTCGAGAAGAAGAACTATCAATATGAGACATATCAGCTACATGATGGGAAAGAAAGCAGGAAGATTAAATTGGTGACTTCATAGGTAAATTGTTGAATATTGACATATTAATAGTCATGTACACATTTTTTTATGTGGTTTATTGACATATTAATATTCATGTACCAGGTGCGAGTATGTGATTTTATTCCAGAGTTTCGTGGAAAGATCCAACAGTACATTCAACATGTCGATATGGCACGGTGGCAAGATGAGCAATTCAGAATATGGCAGGAGTCACACCTTCCCTCTCAGAACAGTACTATCCGTGGTTGACTTTGTGGAAAATTACACCCTACAACCACAAAATGAAATACAAAGTCAATACTATCACTTAGAGCAGGTGAGCATAATGGTGCATATCACGTATCGACATGGGCCAGATAGAAATGAAGAGAAACATGTGATAATGAAAGAAAGTCACTTCTACATAAGTGACAACAAAACCCATGACATCCATTACATGCAACATTTCTTTAAATTATTCTATGATCATGTGATAGCAATGGATATACCATTTTATCGTCATTTCATTTGGTCAGATGGTTGTGCTGGACAGTTCAAGAATGCACGTGTATTTGAATGGTTGTGTTTGTTGCACATAAAATACAAGGTGCCACATGTATGGAACTACTTTGAAACTGGTCATGGAAAAGGAGAGCACGATGATGCTGGTGCTTGCATTAGAATTCCCTTCGAAGGGAAGAGATGAATTTTACAAGTGTTCACCTTCGAGATGCTGCATCTATAGTCGAATGGTGTGCATCTATCATGGGAGAACAAGCAACAAGGAAACACCTAGTGCGAAGAATATTCTGGGAGGTGACAAATGTGGACCGATCACAAACACATCGGATGAACACAGTGCAGGGAACTCGACAGTTTCATTCAATTAGAAGCTCAGACAACTCGGCCCTACAAATTTGGACAAGATTGAAGGCTTGGTTTTGCAGTTCCTGTAGCATCGATGAATGGGATGATTGTGAGTATAAAGATACCATTGATACATGGGATCGAGTGACACTTGGCACCAATTTCAACGGGGTTAATGAAATAGACCATTTGGAAGATGATCAGACACATATTTCTACAGACTATGATCACATATCAGATCTCATACAAGCAGGTACATGAGTAGTACCTAAATTAGAAAATGCATTTATGTATTGTTTACTCGACCTATGTAGAATTTAATTTATGTAGAAATTATACATGCAAGAACTTATTTACAAAATGTATTGTTAACTCGCCTTATTTCCTTTCACAGGTCAGATATATGTAGTGGTTTCCCCAAAATATAATGAATGGGGTTCTGACTATTGGTTGGCAAGTTGCTTAGAGGGGAAACAAACCGTTCTCGAACCTGTTACAGATGATGAAAATATTGAATTCCCAAGTGGCTCGATGTTTATAAAAGGGGAGTACTTGACACATGCAGCACAACAAAAAAGGAAGGGTGGGTTTGTATATTAGGATTATAGACCAGGAGCTATTGTATACCACTTCACCAACCTAGTAGTTGGTATAAACATCAAGCTGCATACACTTGATCACGAAAATAGGTCACATGTACGATACTTGCTACCTCATATAGAGCACGAAATATTGATGGACACCATCGGCACCAGAGATGATCCAGATGGCCTATTTGTATGAGTCCATTGTCCGGTGTGTTATTTAACCTTTAAAGTGAATTCTGAAGCATAATTCCAATTATTTAGCCTTACTTTATTCCGAATTTAATAAACTTGTGATTGACCAATACCATTCACAGACATAATATTATTCAGAGGATACTGGACACTATAAACACGATCGTACAAACTCAGGTGAGTTATATATAAATCATGTTTACACATTTTCATTGGGTTCTCTTATGATGTTACGAATGTCTATCCTTTCGTGTGCCTAGGATACAAAAACCATCTATAGCACATTGGAGGCGCCAAGAATGGTGTCTTTAGACACCAACAAATAGAGTTCGGAAAATAACAAGCTCTCAAGTTGTTGAAATTTACATTTCTTGATGTTTTTAGTTTAATATACATTTAATTACATTGCCATGTACAAATTGGAGACCAACTAGGCTTTCATGAACACCACTTTGCATGCTATCACTAGGGTTGACAAGTTATGAGATGGAACTAGGGTTTAGTGAGCAATTTACAAATTAATAGAGAGAACTAGAAACACATGGACATGTACAAATCAGAAACCAACTAGGCTTTCATGAACACCAATTTTCATGCTATCACTAGGGTTGAAAAATAATGAGATGGAACTAGGGTTTAGTGAGCTCTTTACAAGTTAAGAGAGTGAACTAGAAACACATGGGCATGTACAAATTGGAAACCAACTAGGATTTCATGAACACCAATTTGCATGCTATCACTAGGGTTGACAAGTTATGAGATGGAAATAGGTTTTAGTGAGCTCTTTACAAGTTGAGGGAACT
>LPNX011154668.1:306163-467586 GCA_001517045.1 Pseudotsuga menziesii | reverse complement strand
TACAGGAGTTTTTGATGATGGGGTGTCATAATCCATGGATGAATTTGAAGAGGCAGTTAGATGCTTTTTACTAGTATGATTTTTGTAATTGAAACTCTAAGGAGTTTTTGAATATTTATATGAACCATTTGTTCTTGTATGGTCTAATATATTATCTCATTATGAATCACATCATAATTTGTTTGTTTCTATATGGTTATAATGGTGAAATTATTAGAGAAATTTGTTTTTTCTTTAATATGCAATTTTCCAGAAAGTTGTAATTTATCTCTTCAAGAATTTTTATTTTTTTCCAATTTAAGGTTGATTTTAAAGTTTTGTTAAACAAAAATATGGGATGTTTAGTCCATGGCTCTATTTTTTACCCTAAAAAAAAAATGTGTATACTGGTATCAGCACTTTTCTATTTGGGGGGTGTTTTTGGTGTTTTTTTTGCAAAAATCATCATTTTTATGGGTAGAGTTCTCGTTCATAGTATATAGTTCTCGTTTCATAGTATAAGTGGTTTAGAAAGACATGGATATGTACAATCAAAAACCAACTAGGCTTTCATGAACAACAATTTTCATGCTATCACTAGGGTTGATGAATAATGAGAAGGAACTAGGGTTTAGTGAACAATTTACAAGTTAAGAGAGGGAACTAGAAACACATGGCCATGTACAAATTGAAAACCAACTAGGCTTTCATGAGTTCACCAATTTGCATGCTATCACTAGGGTTGAAAAATAATGAGATGATACTAGGGTTTAGTGATCTCTTTACAAGTTAAGAGAGGGAACTAGAAACACATGGACATGTACAAATCTGAAAGCATCTAGGCTTTCATGAACACCAATTTGAATGCTATCACTAGGGTTAACAAATAACGAGATGGAACTAGGGTTTAGTGAGAAATTTACAAGTTAAGAGAGGGAACTAGAAACACATGGCCATGTACAAATAAGAAACCAACTAGGCTTTCATGAATACCAATTTTCATGCTATCACTAGGGTTGACAAATAATGAGACGAAACTAGGGTTTAGTGAGCTCTTTACAAGTTAAGAGAGGGAACTAGAAACACATGGACATGTACAAATCATAAACCAACTAGGATTTCATGAACACCAATTTTCATGCTATCACTAGGGTTGAAAAATAATAAGATGGAGCTAGGGTTTAGTGAGCTCTCTACAAGTTAAGAGAGTGAACTATAAATACATGGACATGTACAAATAGGAAACCAACTAGGCTTTCATCAACACCAATTTGCATGCTATCACTAAGGTTGACAAATAATGAGATGGACTTAGGGTTTAGTGAGCAATTTACAATTTAAGAGAGGGAACTAGAAACACATGGCCATATACAAATCGGAAACCAACTAGGCTTTCATGAGTTCACAAATTTGCATGCTATCACTAGGGTTCACAAATAATGAGATGCAACTAGGGTTTAGTGAGCTCTTTACAAGTTAAGAGACGGAACTAGAAACACATGGACATGTACAAATCGGAAACCAACTAGGCTTTCATGAACACCAATTTGCATGATATCACTAAGGTTGACAAATAATGAGATGGAACTAGGGTTTAGTGAGAAATTTACAAGTTAAGAGAGGGAACTAGAAACACATCTCCATGTACAAATCGGAAACCACCTAGGATTTCATGAACACCAATTCGCACGCTGTCACTATGGTTCAAAAATAATGAGATGGAACTAGGATTTAGTGAGCTCTTTACAGGTTAAGAGGGGGAACTAGAAACACATGCACATGTACAAATCAGAAACAAACTAGGATTTCATGAACACCAATTTGTATGCTATCACTAGGGTTGACAAATAATGAGATGGAACTAGGGTTTAGTGAGCTCTTTACAAGTTAAGAGAGGGACCAAGAAACACATGGGCATGTACAAATCAAAAACCAACTAGGTTTTCATGAACACCAATTTGCATGCTATCACTAGGGTTGACAAATAATGAGATGGAACTAGGGTTTAGTGAGCAATTTACAAGTAAAGAGGGAACTAGAAACACATGGACATGTACAAATCAGAAACAACCTAGGATTTCATGAGCACCAATTTGCATGCTATAACTAGGGTTGAGAAATAATGAGATGGAACTAAGTTTTACTGATCAATTTACAAGTTATGAGATGGAACTAGAAACACATGGCCATGTACAAGTCAGAAACCAACTAGGCTTTCATGAACACCAATTAGCATGCTATCACTAGGGTTGACAATTAATGAGATGGAACTAGGGTTTAGTGAGCAATTTACAAGTTAAGAGATGGAACTAGAAACACATGGCCATGTACAAATGAGAAACCAACTAGGCTTTCATGAACACCAATTTGCATGCTATCACTAGGGTTGACAAATAATGAGATGGAACTAGGATTTAGTGAGTAAATTAAAATTTAAGAGACAGAACTAGAAACACATGGCCATGTACAAATCAGAAACCAACTAGGCTTTCATGAACACCAATTTGCATGCTATCACTAGGGTTGACAAGGTATGCGATGGAACTAGGGTTTAGTGAGCAATTTACAAGTTAAGAGAAGGAACTAGAAACACATGGCCATGTACAAATAATAAACCAACTAGGCTTTCATGAACACCAAATTGCATGCTATCACTAGGGTTGACAA
The DNA here is from genome assembly GCA_001517045.1 of Pseudotsuga menziesii. Taxonomy (NCBI): domain Eukaryota; kingdom Viridiplantae; phylum Streptophyta; class Pinopsida; order Pinales; family Pinaceae; genus Pseudotsuga; species Pseudotsuga menziesii. The sequence goes on along the minus strand of LPNX011154668.1, from coordinate 464,940 downwards.
ATAATGAGATGGAACTAGGGTTTAGTGATCTCTTTACAAGTTAAGAGACGGAACTAGAAACACATGGCCATGTACAAATAAAAAACCAACTAGGATTTCATGTACACCAATTTGCATGCTATCACTAGGGTTAACAAGGTATGAGATGGAACTAGGGTTTAGTGAGCTCTTTACAAGTTATGAGATGGAACTAGAAACACATGGCCATGTACAAATTGGAAACCAACTAGGCTTTCATGAACACCAATTTACATGCACCAACTAGGGATGACAAGGTATGAGATGGAACTAGGGTTTAGTGATCTTTTTACAAGTTAAGAGACATAACTAGAAACACATGGCCATGTACAAATCGAAAACCAACTAGGATTTCATGAACATCAATTTGCATTTTATCACTAGGGTTAACAATGTATGAGATGGAACTAGGGTTTAGTGAGCTCTTTACAAGTTATGAGATGGAACTAGAAACACATGGCCATGTACAAATTGGAAACCAACTAGGCTTTCATGAACACCAATTTACATGCACCAACTAGGGCTGGAAAGGTATGAGATGGAACTAGGGTTTAGTGAGCAATTTACAAGTTAAGAGAGGGAACTAGAAACACATGGCCATGTACAAATCAGAAACCAACTAGGCTTTCATAAACACCAATTTGCATGCTATCACTAGGGTTGAAAAATAATGAGATGGAACTAGGGTTTAGTGAGTTGTTTATAAGTTATGAGACAGAACTAGAAACACATGGCCATGTATAAATCGGAAACCAACTAGGCTTTCATGAACACCAATTTGCATGCTATCACTAGGGTTGACAAGGTATGAGATGGAACTATGGTTTAGTGATCTCTTTACAATTTATGAGATAGAACTAGAAACACATGGCCATGTACAAATCAGAAACCAACTAGGCTTTCATGAACACCAATTTACATGCACAAACTAGGGTTGACAAGGTATGAGATGGAACTAGGGTTTAGTGAGCAATTTACAAGTTAAGAGAGAGAACTAGAAACACAAGGCCATGTACAAATCGGAAACCAACTAGGCTTTCATGAACACCAATTTGCATGCTATCACTAGGTTTGATAAATAATGAGATGGAACTAGGGTTTAGTGAGCTCTTTACAAGTTAAGAGAGGGAACTAGAAATTGGAAGCCAACTAGGGTTGACAAATAATGAGATGGAACTAGGTTTTAGTGAGCAATTTACAATTTAATTGAGGGAACTAGAAACACATGGACATGTACAAATTGGAAACCAACTAGGGTTTCATGAACACCAATTTGCATGATATCACTAGGGTTGACAAGTTATGACATGGAACTATGGTTTAGTGACCTCTTTACATGTTATGAGATGGAACTAGAAACACGTGGATGTATGTACATATTGAAAACCAACTAGGGTTTGTAGGGTATTATGTTAGTATTCTAGCGTATTGTAGGGTATGATGTAGGTTAGTATGGTATGATGTTAGTATCATAGGGTATTGTAGGGTATGATATGGTATATTACACATGCATGCATCACTTAGTGTTAGGATGTTAGTGTATGGTATATTACAATGGTATGCTATGTTCGTATGGTATGATGTTAGTATGTTATGTTAATATGGTATGTTATTGTATGTTAGTATGGTATTTTATTGTATGTTAGTATGGTATGATGTTAGTATCATAGGGTATTGTAGGGTATGTTATTGTATGTTAGAATGGTATAATGTTAGTATCATAGGGTATTGTAGGGTATGATATGGTATATTACACATCCATGCATGACTTAGTGTTATGATTGTTAGTGTATGGTATGTTTATGATGTTAAAAAGTTGAGGATAGCCATAATGTTAAAAAGTTGATGAGTCATAAATTCTTCCTTTAAGTATTGGAAATTCATAAGTTAGCACACATGTTAACCACACATATCATTATATCACATAGGTGAACCACACATATCATGTTCCAATATCAACTCAACCATATCATGTTCCAAGATCAAGTCAACCATATATGTATAAATTTGAACCTTGCTTTATATTATATATGTATAGAAATAATGTTACAAAAATTAGCATGCCACATGGCCATAAATAAAAATAGTGGATCAAAAAGTACATCTGTGTGTATATGAACAAAAATTTACATCTATGTATCCCCCCTATACATTTATTCTAGTTATCCCCCCTTTTGTTGCCACTTCCAATGTCTTCGGAGAAGTATAGCTTTCTTTTCCGACTGCTCACTAGTGATCCCCATCACTGAACAAGAGGGAAAGGTCGCATCAGTGGAGACTACAGAAAAACCAAATTTTGTAAGTTATTTTACCAACCTTTAAAAATTCGATGTACATTTGTTCAAATTCCAAAACCAAAATAACATTTTTACTTACTGTACGTGAGTAAGTAATGGTGGGTCGTGGTGCCTCACTAACAACGACCTTCATTGGGTGCTCTTCAAGCACCACTTGCTCACTATCAAGCTGCATAAAAAAATATATATGCCAATGTCAACAAATATACATGTACATTGGGGGGAAGAGGCGGGTCACCGATTTGGGTCTCTTCAAGCACCAAATCAGAGAAAGCGATACACAAACGTACAAAGAAAGAAATACATAAACATACCTACTGGCTCATCAGAGGTGGGTCACCAATTTGGTGCTCTTGATGCACCGTTGCCTCACCAGAATCCTGCATAAAGTAACATATATGTCAATTTCAGATAAAATAGTGAATCGGAGACATATATACTACATGGCTAGAAAATGATGTTTCCAAAGAAAGAGAAACATACATGTACCTGGCTGGAGGGAAGAGGTGGGTTGACAACAACCTCGCTTTGGTGCTATTCAGGCACCACTGTCTCAATAGATTCCTGCATAAAGTAACATATGTCAAAGCGATACATAAACCTACAAAAATTTACAAAGAGAAAGCACCAAATCAGGGAAAGCCATACATAAACATACAAATAAAGTGATACATAAACTTACTTGTTGCCTTGTCATAGGAGGTGTCTAACTAGTGGATTGATTAACTAGCAACGAGAGAAAAGGACTTCTACTTGTACTAGTAAAGAAGCCTCACTTTTTGGACATATTCATCAAACTCACATTCCTACGTACAAAAGGATAAAGATACAATTAGACAATTTCAAAAAATTAAAAAGGTACATGTTGAATCATTAAAATCACAATTAAAAGAAAGCGATACATAAACATACCTTCTAGCTTGTGATAGGTGGGTCATCAATCTAATGCTCTTCAAGCACTGCTACCTCAATAGAATCCTGCATAAAATAACATATGTTAAATTCAGATAATAAAAAGAATCATAGACATATATACTACATGGACAAAAAATGATGTTTTCAAAGAAAGAGAAACATACATGTACCTGGCAGGGGGGGAAGAGGTGGTCCGGCAATAACCTCGCGTTGGTTCTCTTCAAGCACCAATGGCTCAATGGTTTCCTGCATAACGTAACATATGTCAATGTCAAATAATACAAAGAAAACGAGACATATACATGATGGACAAAAAATCATTTTTCCAAAGAAAGCGAAACATAATTAAAAGCATAATTAAAAGCATCTTTAAAATAAAACCTGTGTTTGGGAATCTAGCTTTGCATGAGAGGGACTAGGATGAGATTCAATGTACTCATCTTGACCACCCTGCATAAAACATGTTGTATCAAAATTAGGATGTATTGAATGCTATAATCTCTACTGTAAATATGTAAATAAAGTTGACAAATTAGCAACTATAGTTTTTACTGCTAATGGTGAAGAATCAAACCCATATGCAATATTGACAACCGCATCAATGTTCTCAACATTGTCGATGGACTATGCGACTCTGGTGTGCCATGGGACACCAGTTGCATATTTTTTCACATAATTTGTTAGATAATCAAATAGAAATAAATTGCAAAACAATTGAAAATTGTGATATGAAACAAAATATAATATGAAAATAATGAGTTTTACTACAAATCGAAGTAATCCATCATCTCGAAAGTCTAAAGCAAGGCCATAGCATATGCCTCCACATGATGTGCAAGGGTGTGGTGTAACATGACGCTCTGAATGCTCTACATCTCATGTGTGATCTGTAGATGGTCCGGCCTTAGAAGTGCCAACCCCTTGGCCTACATTGCCTTGGACATCAGTCCATGCTGAAGCAATGCATCTTCCAAGTCAAATAATTCCTGTTGTGTATCCTCAATCACAAAACCTACAGGAGGATATAGTTGAGGGGGTTTTGGTGTACGTGGAGGGTGTGGCACACGGTTAGGATCCGTCCTGGCCTCTTCCCTATCCTGGGGCATCCCATGACCAACAACCTGGAAGCCTAAGATATTGAAATAGTTAACGTGTTTCCCTAGGATGAATTCTGCATACAACTTCTTAAGGAAATAAAATGGGATGTCCCTATTCCCATGAGGGTCTTCATCGAAGATGGTATACCAACGATCCATCCAATTGGCCTTTATATTTGGTTCCATGCACCAGTCTATGGAAATCTGTGCTCGAGTGGTGGGTGGAACCAATCCGGTGCTAGGGTCCCAAAATAATGAAAATAATTGGTCTTGTGTAATCTTTAGGTCTTTCATGTCTTTATAACTCAATCCATCAAAGTAGTATTGCCTCCTGGATTCTCTGTACGAGCTAATGTTGTAAAGAGCTCCTTGGGCATTGGAAACTATGCTTGTTATTGTGTCCAATGCATCAGCTAAATACTATCTCAAATGACCTCCCCCTCTAATAGATGAGCTAAGGTGCCTCAATGATGCCAAATGCGCAAGAATCTATGAGTTTTGATCTTGTTCCCCCTTCAGGTTTGGGTTTGGGTTCATGTTTGGGTTAGGTTCTGGGTTATTAGAGGGTTCATTTTCCACATTATCTTACTCATTTCTATTATATGTTAATATTTAAACAAAAAAATACAAATTGTTTTAATTTATCATTCTTTTATTTCATTCAAATTGTTTTATTTAATTTGTTTTAAACAATGATAAAAACTATGAAATTAAGAAAAACAATAAAGAATTGAAACTAATTGAAATAGAAAAGAGAAGTTACCTGCCATTGGAGCCAAGCCACCTCCAACTCGACCTCCAACTCGACCTCCAAATGGTGAAACACAAATAGCCTCTGCATTTTTTCGCCAATGCGATTTATCTCTCTCCTGATGCTTCACAGTGAAAATGATATTTGAGGCCCTCGACCTTTGTTTTTTTTTTTTAGTTTTAAATATCATATATGCAATATATATCACATATGCAATATTTAACTTTTACAAAACGCATATGCGATACTTCCTTACAAACCTTAGTCTTGTATTTAGGCTCGGGTTATTCTGAACATACCATCAATAACGCATATGTGTTCTTGATTTACACTTCAGAAGTGCATTTTCAATTTATTAAGTGGCACTAAAAAGTGGAACCAACTTCGTGCGAGTGGCCACAAGACAATGTTATAACATGGCCAAACTATAATAATTTATGATAAAACATAATCATAATCAAATGTTTTTAAACATAAACTTACTTTTCATTTATTATAATAGAAAATACAATCTACACTTGCCCTTGATTTCCCTTGACATATGAAAAAATATTCAAGGAGTAAACTACAATTTAGAGTTTCCCTTAACACATGACAAAAATTCAAAGAGAAAAATACAATCTCTAAGTACCCTAGACACATGACAAAAAAATCAAGTAGAAAAAAATTCTTAAACTTTTATGAGCCTTCCTATATAATTCTCTACAATATCTTTATAAATTAAACTACATTACAAATTGAATATATACTTCCCTTATAATCCTCATTTGGAACAAATAAAAAAGTCTTTCTTCGAGAGGAGACCATTGTTCCTCTGAGAACTCCTCAATGGATATTGGATCCATAATGTTTTCCAATGCCTATTTTGAGAGACAACAAACTAACTAATTGAGCTTGCCATAAGAATGTTGGATGCTCATCTTCTGAAATGTTTTATTAATCTTTTTTAATATTGTAGTTAATTGTATGAAGTCTATATATCCTAAATACTTGTTGTGCCCTTCATCTAATTTATAACAAAATTTTAACCTCCATTGACTTGTAACTCTCTTATCTCCAACTGAAGTGGCTTCTAAAACATATGGAAAAGAGCTTGAAGTTATACCCAGTTATTTTATTCTTCTCCAATTTCCCCTTTTCCAAAAAAAAATGTGATCATTCCATAGGTAAATTGCATACCCAAAATCACATAACCTACCTAACACCTTGATAGGAACCATTGAAAAAAGACCAGGGGTGATCCTTTGTTATAAGCAAATTATCCTTTGATCCTTCTTTTTGTAGGAGGGAGAACAAATTGATGATAATACTGAAAAAGTGAGAGGACATCGATAGGAATTTGTAAAGGTTGTGGCACACATCCCTCAAAAAGGTTGTGGCACACATACCTCAAAAACAACTTGGTCGAGGGCTAGACACAACCCTCACGAAACTAGAAATAATAAACATTGCCAAACATAGTTAACCATAATCAACCATAGTTAAACACGATTAACCATATTCAAATATGATTATATAAGGTTATTAGAATTCAATCATGGTTAAACATGGTTGAGCATTCTCAATCATGGTTAACCACGGTTAACCACATTCAACTATGGTGAATCAAATTTCAACTATATTAAACCATATTTAACCGTGATCAACTATAATAAAACATAGTCACCATGGTTAATTGCAATTAATCATGGTCAAGGAGATCAACGAAAGTCGAACATATTCAAGAAAAGTGGACATATTAAAGAAAAGTAGAAAATGTCACAGTTATCTTCAATAATAATCAAACATAGTGAAATATAGTCAACTATACTAAACTATGGTTGACTTTTAAGTTAATAATTTTTAACCACAGTCACACATAATCAACAATGGTCAACCAAAGATAACAATACTCTAGTGTCAACCAAGATTGTTGTTAACAATGGCCAAACAAAGTCAAATATCATAGCTACACATTTTAATTAGACACTAATGTTAATTATATTAATAAATTAATTTTTAATTATACTAATGGGTTGATGCACAAACATGGACACCTTTAAATACACTTTAGTGGCCACATTAAACTGAAAAAGACATAGAACTTCGAACTTCAAGAAACAATTAGAGGTACATTCGCAACTAATGTTAAGATGAAGTAAAAAGAAAGAAGGAAATTGAACAATCTTGCATAATACATATAAAAAGAATTAGGTTATTTCTATAATTGTTTCAAAATATTCTTTCTAAAAGTGGTTGTTTAAAATTTCAGCAACACTTTATTGGCTTATATTATTTTTAAATAAAGACTTGTAGGCATGTAAATAACATATGGTTCTAGTGCAGCATTTTTTTCCTAGAATATATATATATAATCAAAGTAAAAAATCCCTAAAACGAAGATGTCCAAGCATCTGCAACACTTTAGGGGCATAAATTAATGGAGTTGAAGATTTTCAATATATCAGTTTGTAGAGCTCTCTTTCCTCTAGTGCAACATATAATTTTCTTTACGAAATAGAGAAGTTACTCAAAAGTTATAGCAGAAAGAATGGAGCATTGCATATTGGAATTATGATATGTGTCACTTGATATTTAATAATAAATAAATAATTTTACAAAAAAATACATTTGAAACATGCAAATTTATTCTACAATATTCTTTAATTTAAAAAAAAGTTATTATCTTATGCATAGATTAAAATTCCATTGAAATTGATAAATTGTCAAAGTTTTGGAAAAAAACTAATAGCCATGGTTTAGTTTTTCCTAGCCAATAGGTTTGTTAGTTTGAACCTAATTTTGAACTAGGACAAAAGGTTCAGAATATTTTTTTGGCAAACAGATTTTGAATTTAAAATAGGGCATATATGTTACATAACCCATATGTGTTAATGAAAGGAGGAGAGAGTGAAGAGGGGGTGGGGTTATAGAGAGGGAGGGGGGTTAGATAAAGGTGGGGTTGGAGAGAGAGGGGGGCTGAGGGGAGGGGTGCAAGGGATAGAGAGAGTGGGTTGGAGGTTTAGGGAAAGAGGGGGAGAGGGAAAGAGTGGGTTTGTGTGGAGAGGAAGACAAAGTGGGGTTCTAGAGATAAAGATATTATATGTAAGGGTGTTAAGAGAGAGGGGCAGTTGTTAATGTAAATGTTTGAGCAAAATCAGAGAAGATTGAGCTTTAAAACTTTTTCGATTAATTTCAGCACACTTAAATCTCATAAATAAGCCTTTAGATGAATATATAAGCCACATATAAATATGATAAACATATCATCCACATAAATCAATCAACCATGAGAGACAAGATATACCCTGAGAATACTTGCTAGTTTTTCTTAAGATCTAATTAGATTATTTAGGATATTTATCTAAAACAATAACAAGTACATCAAGATGCATAAGATATAAGATATACATGAGACACAAATATTTTCACTTGGGAAACCATAAAGGAGAAAACCCCACAAACTTCTTCAGAATAGTAAGATGATCAAAAGCAGTAATAAGAAGTATTCATGAACTATCTATCACTCCTCCTATGACTCTCTCTCTCTCTCATGTGCACTTGAGAGTGTGATAGGTGTGTATAAATGAGGATAGAACCTCCCTATTTATACCATTTCAAGTCACTGACCAAATATAACATTTGAGCCTACATGTCATCTAACATGGGGTCCACTTCTCCTAGATATACTACAAGTACATATTACACGATGTTACATTGGGGACTATTGCCCCAACTTACAATGAAGGTTATACCTCAAGGCCTAGACACAATTTATACATCTATTAAAGGGTTAATATACATCCCCTATGGGGGTACAACAACATACAATGATAATATACATCAGAATATCTTCCAAAGTTACAAATATATCAACACTCCCTCTTACCTAGGAAGGTATTCTCTCTCTACATAGTCATCAACACATCTGGTCAAGTATTCATTTTATCGTCATCATCATGGAGTCATAGAGTCTTCATCATACCTACTACCATCATATTCTTATAATTTGATCATCGTACCATACTATTTGTCATCAGAAATTTCTACAGTGCTAGCCCTTTTTCATCCTGGATGTAGGCCTAGTCCTCTACTAGGTATTCATCACATCTCGAGCAATCCTTCACATAGAATATATCCATTATATTCTTCACACTGCCATGGAAATGTCCTGTGTCTTCTACCTTCATCTTGTCATACCCAAATCATTTCTTTTGTCCTGCACCAGACAAAACAACAAAAAACCAAAGAATCTACGGTCGATCCAGGTTCTATTAAAAGAGCCTCCTACATGCACTTCTTTTGCTTCATGAACTTATCATCTCAAAATGGGAACTTCATATATCTCATATATATGGTAGGAATAATTATGACCCAACAACTTGCTACACTAGGACCATTCTATGTTCTTTTGGTCAACCTCAAGGAATTACATCTGAACAACCTACGTCCAAGATCTTTTCTATTCAAATAAACTTTGGGACATATTATGTCATAGTAACTTGCGTACGATGCCAAGGCTCAATATTTACACTCAGAAAACCCAAGGGACATATTACATCTGAATAACCTGCGCACCGTGCTAGGACTTAGTATTTACATTCGGATTACTTGTCTCATTTCCCATGTGAGATAGTATGCTTTCTATCAGGAATGATTACATCCAACGATACCTGTGATCTTTTCCAGGATGTTACATTCAAGGGTAACCTATAGGAATAATTACGTCTAAGCAAACTAGGAACTTCACCAGGATGTTACGCTCAGACAACCTGTCTTTATAGCTATGTTAGAACACATCACTCCCTCTTTCAAGGGATCTCGATCTGGATCATGCCAAGTCTTTCTTTGAAGTACTTGAACACCACTCTTGTAATAGGCTTGGTCAACATAGTGACTATCTTCTCCTCTGTTTCCACGTACTGGAGCATCACTGCTCCTCTCTGCACCATATCCCTGATATAGTGTAACTTGATCTCGATGTGCTTCAACTTGTCATGGAACACTAGGTTTTTTGTCAGCTTCACGTAACTCTGATTGTCGCAGAAGATGCAAGTCGTATCCAATTGGAGATCAAATAAGTTATACATTATCTCTCGTAGCTACACTGCCTCGCAGCTAGCCAAGAAAGCGACAACATATTCTACCTTGGCTGTGCTCAATGCCACCAATGATTGCTTCCTATTGAACCAAGAGATCAGGCCATATCCCAAACTAAAGAAGAAGCTTGAGGTGCTCTCTTGTCAGTGACACTACCTGCCCAGTCTGAATCAACACAACCATGTAGGTTGATATTCTGATTCATATCATATTTGAGCCCATAATCTATTGTACCTTTGAGGCACCTTAGAACATTCTCTATCGATATCAGGTGAACCTATCTCGGATTTGTCAGGAACTAGCTCAGGGTGTTCACCGCAAAGCATATGTCTGGTATTGTATTCATTAGATACATTAATGAGAAAAATCATCTAACGATACATCATGGAATCGACCTTCTCAAATGAATAATCACTTAGAAGCTTCAAGTTAGATGCCATAGTTGTGGCCATAGTTTTACAGTCCAACATATCTAATATCTTGAGAATATCCACTGCATACTTCCCTTTCCCAAGGAATATTCCATCTACACTCTTCCATACCTCCATTCCTAAAAGTAGTGCATCATACCTAGGTCTCTCATATCGAACTCTATAGCAAGTATCCTTCGTGCATCTGTAATGAGTTCCTCATCACCTATTAGAAACAAGTCATCGATATATAGCAGGAGTATCACTAGTCTTTCGTATTCCACCTTGAAGTATAGGTTGGAATCTTATTTACTCTTAGTAAATCCCAAGCTCATCAGGAATCTATCCATCCTTCCATACCATGTCCTCAGTGCTTATTTCAAATAATACAAGGCCTTCTTTAATTTGCATATGTGGGTCTTCCTATCACGTGTCTCAAATCCCAATGGTTTGTTCCACATACACTTCCTCCTCGACTAAATTGTTTAATAAAGATATCTTGGCATCCATCTAGTGTACTTTCCATTTCATAACTACTACCAAACCAAGTCTAGTCTTTATGGAAGTGTACCTCGCCATAGGTGCAAATGTCTCTTCATAATCTATGCCTTCCTTCTGTGAGAAGCCTCATGCTACGAATCTTGACTTGTGTTTCTCAATGTTTCCATCTACATCATGCTTGATCTTGTATATCCACTTTGAATTCATGACAGACTTTTTCTTTGACCTTGAAACAACCTCCCAGACATCAATCTTCATGATAGACCAATATTCCTCGATCATCGCATGCTTCCATTCTTTCTTTTCTATAGCCTCTTCATAGGTGGAAGGTTATTTACCAATGATGTCGCAAATAAGGGCCACATAGCTATTGTAGGGATTTTCCCTCTTTCTCTCTCTATGTATTCCCTCTGGAGCACCATACATTTCAGCTTCTCGTAAGAGCTCCCATGCCTATGCTGGTTTAATCTTGTGGGAGTTCTTCTCAAGGAATGTCTCTACCGGATCTTATGGTTCTGTCATGTCATGATCTCCAGGATCTTCTAGAATTGCTTCTCATATTTCCATGTCTCAGACTCTCATCTCTTTAGGTTCCTCGACTTCTTGGATAGGAGTCCTCCTCAATCTAAACTCCTAGATCTAAAGTATGTCGAGTCTTCATCAAGGTTATGTCTCTATTGATTTCGATCTTCTTCAATCCTGAGAAGTATATTCAGTAGGAATTTGATGTATCAATGTATCCTATGAATACACCCTTCCTCCCAGAAGGATCGAGCTTGGTCCTTTCCTCCTTTAGGACATGTATGTACATTGGGAAACCAAATATTCTTATATGGACGACTTCGAGTTTCCCTCTTCCAAAAGACTCTTTAGGAGTCTTGTTTTCAAGTACTCTATTAGGAGTACAATTTTGTACATACACAACTGTTCTTGCTGCCTCCGTCCAAAGGTGCATAGGAAGGTCCTGGTCAAGGATCATTGCTTTTGTTTCTCCCATTATGGTTCAGTTATTTCATTCCATAACCCCATCTTGCTGAGGATTGTATGCAGTGCTCAACTCCCTCTTAATCCCGGATTCTTTGCATAGTTCCTTGAATTGTTTCGAAGTGAAATTTTTGCAATTATATGACCGTAGAATCTTAATCTTCCTATCTATTTGGTTCTCGACCAAGTCTCTATATTTATTGAACTTACTGAAAAATTCACTTTTCTCTTTCAAGAAATATATCCAAGTTTTACCTGAGAAATCATATATAAAGGAAACATAGTACACCTACCTGCTTAATGAGCTTGAAGACATGGGTTCACATACATACGTTTGTACTATCTCCATTATTCCTTTATCCTTTCTATTAATGTGGGAAATGTCTTCTTTGCATTCTTTCCTTTTTCACATCCTTTTTAAATTCCTTCATGCTATGCCTAGATCAATGGCAATCCTGAAATTTCTTTGCTTACCATCGATAGTGCTTTGTAGTGCACATGTGCAAGCTTTATGTGTGATAGTTCATTTGGTTCAATTGACTCATGAACCAATTCTTGTTTAGGCTTTCCATTCAACTTGTACAAGCCTCCATCTTCTTCTCCAATCACTATTGCATCCTCTATTGTATTTCCTTAAGGACACATCAGAACTTGGCCATCGAAAAATGCAACCCTAATTCCTTTTGCATCTAATGCAGATATGGAGAGAATATTCTTCTTCAATCCTGGAAGATATAGAAAATCCTTCATCTTAAGGATTTCCCAGAGTCAAGCTTGTATTAAGCTTCACCACTCCCTTTTATGGGGTATTGATAATTATCCCCAAGTTTCACCTTCTGAGGTGACTCATGTTCAGACATATTAACGAATGATTCCTTGTATCCTGTCATGTGATTGGAAGCTCCACTATCCATGAGCCAATCATTTTTTTGTTTGTGATACTTCCAATAAGTACTAAGATTAGCACATACTCTTCCTCTAAATAATCCTTCTCTCGTTTGAATATTTTCTTTGTTGGTTCATCATCTTCGACAATATGAGCATGGTGTCTCTTTTTTCTGGATGGGACAATCTCTTGCCAAGTGTCCCTTTTCATCACAAGTATAGCATCAAACAATTGAAATATCTATTTTTGTCTTCTTAGGTTTCTTGTATTTCTTCTTGTTCTGATGAAATTTCTCCTTCTTCTTGAAGTTCATCCTGGTGTATACTGCAAGAGATTGATCATCAGTTGCTCCCATATTTTCTTCTCTTGTCACAAGTCTAGTTTCTTCTTATGCACATTCTTCTCGAAGTTTTCTGAAATATATCAGCTTCCTTCTTTCACAAATCCCTTAAATGAATGAGTCCCATGATCTAGGGAGACCATTCAGGGTAGTCATTACAATTTCTCCTTCTTTGAAATTTTCTTCAACTGCTTCAAGTTGTTCTTTGATTTGAGAAACCATTGTGAAGTGATATTGTATAGTCCCCGAGTTCTGTATCTTCACATTCTTCAGCTGGTTCCCTAAATTCATCTTCTGGTTGATATTCTTCCCTTCAAACATATTTTTCAAAGCATCGTACACTTCCTTTGGTGTCTTGAATGCAGACACGTGGCGGAAGAGGTGATCCTTGATAGAATCTACAATGATTCTCTTATCCTTATCCATGCTTCTCTTATGAGAATCCATTCCCTCGTCTCCCTCTGGTTTTGGAACATCTCCAAAGATAAATTGATCCAAGTCATTTTCTTCAAGGATGAGGGAGATCCTGTACTTCCATGCCCGGAAGTTATTAACCCCTCCAAGCTTGTCCTCAATATTAGTATGGTGAGTCATCTTTTCAAAATGAAAACCTCAAATGGAAATAGTAAATATTTGTATCTTAGCGATTTGAGGTGTGTGACCAGGTTCTTGAGTAGGCTGACCTAGGGTTTGTTAGAGAAACCCTAATTTTCCAAAATTGGAGTTTGGGAATTCTATTTTATAGAAATATGCACCTCCTTGAGGTGAGTTTCCCAGTTAGGTCACTTTCTGAAAACTGATGTGGGAAGCCTCTAATACTTGATCCCCTAGTTCCTCCCGGCACTAGTGACAGGGTCAAAAATGAAACTTCTCTGATTCATAAACTATCTCCACCAAAATATGCACCCTACTGAGAAGAATTATCCTAGCCCTCTTTGCTTGATGATATGTAGAGAGAACACCTTCAACTAGGAAGCCCTAGTTCCCACAACTGCATAGTTTCTTCTTTCAGAGAGGCTCTGATACCATGTTAGTTTTTCTTAAGATGTGATTAGTTTATCTAGGATCTTAATAACAAAGAATAACAAGTACAACAATATGAACAAGATATAGAATATACACGAGACAAAAATATGTTCATCGAGGAAACCATAAAGGAGAAAACCACGCAAACTTCTTCAGAATAGTAAGATGATCAAAAGTAGTAATAAGAAGTATTCAACAACTATATATCCCTCCTCCTTTAATTGTCTCTCTCTCTCATGTGCACTTCAGAGTGTGTTAGGTGTGTATATAATGAGGGAGAGCACCTCCCTATTTATACTCTTTCAATTCACTGACCAAATATAACATTGAATCCTACATGTCATCTCACATGCGGCCCAATTCTCCTAGAGAGACTACAAGTACATATTACATGATGTTACACTGGGGATTATTTCACCGACTTACAACAAAGGTTGTACCTCAAGGTATAGACACAATTTAGACATCCAGTAAAGGGGTAACACACAACCCCAATGGGGGTACAACAAGATACAATGATAATATACATCAGAATATCTTCTGAAGTTACAAATACATCAAAAAAACCCTCCAAACACGGAGGATGAAAAACCCATAAATTCTTTGTGTATGATAGATAGATTTGCATAGAATGGATTACAACACATATGGAAATTGTAAATAAGAGACATCACCATTAGAGGAAATTTCAACTCAAAATGGGCATTTCAACCCTAATTCAAATTCCATGTCATCATGTGTTAGCAAATGAAATTGCTTTAAATTTTAAATACCATATAGGTCTTAAACAAATTTTTCATATAAATTTGGGGATAGGTATCATAAAAATAACTACTTTTTTTCGTTCGTATTTTCGACATATCTCCCTTTGTGTTTACTCAAATTTCGATTGGGAGAGTTCGTTGGATGCGGAATTCAATTCTGCATCCAACGTTTACCCACTCTGCATAATTTTGATGGACCCCACTACCCTAAAAACAATAAATACCTAAAAAAATGTGATGATGATCACCCACTCTACATACTTTTGATGAACCCACTACCCCAAAAATAAGAAATCCCTGAAAAAACATGATGATGACATCATCATCACATTTTTTCAGGTATTTATTATTTTTTGGGTAGTGGAGTCCGTCAAAAGTATGCAGAGTGAGTATTCGTTGGATGCGGAATTTAATTCTTCATCCAACGAGCTCTCCTAATCGAAATTTGAGTAAAACACAGGGAGCTATGTCAAAAATACTAACAAAAAAATATTCTTTTTTTCTTTTCTTCCTCCAAAATTAATAAATATTATTTTATTATTTTCCTTAGGAGGCCCATTTTGAGTTGAAATTTCCTCTAATTCCCATCATTGGAGAATATATTCACTCATACAACTATACACCAAACTTTCCAAGTGCTTAGCAATTTAATAACAAATTAATACAACTTTCATGCCATGGATACAACACCAAAGCACTCTAAACAATTCAAATTGGCCAAGTAGAAAAACCATTGGAGACTCCATATTCTCTCCATACATTCAATAGCACATACACAAGTACTGGAACTTACTGCATGCAATTATTAATGCCCTTGCTAATATTATTGTTAAGCTAGGACTTAAGATTCTCTATCATGAAAAAGATATGCACCCTCTTTTGTTCAATTAGATTTAACTGTATGCTAACTGACTTGAACTGAATGTGAACTGACTGAACTAATTATGAACTAACTGAACAAAACTCAATCTTCATCTGAGTGTATGACCATAATGTTAGGAGTCTAACTAAATGTATTTGATGCTTTCACAATTAGTGCCATCATGCTCAATTTCTATTATTAACTTGTGCATGGAACTTCTTAGTTAACTTGTGCATGATTACTACAACTGAGGCTTCAATATAAGTCTTATCAATTCAAGTTCACTTGGAGGCATACATAGGCAATTCAAATTCTCTCTCTTTCTCTATGCTTTATCTGATTATGTTTAATTAATAACTACATGGTGCATATTTGTATTAATTATTTAACCATCTTATCATATCATACTCAAAATAATTATTCCATACTAATGATCATATCATATTACCCCGGGTCATATAATCACATGTTAAATTATATCACTCTATGGGTAGCTAATCCCTAAAGGAGACTTATAGCACTCAGTGACCATGACTAGTAATACGTCACATAGTATAACAACTTTACCAAGTAAAATATGCTACCTCAAAACAATGAGGATATTTGTAGGACTTGATATTACTCACAAGTATACTATCTTTATGTTACTCACAAGACAAAATTGATATTACACACAAGTTCACAAACTTGACAATACTCACAAGTCTATAGTCTTGATATTACTCACAATACTAATGATACAAAATCACCACCTCAATCAACTATGGATACATAGGACTTGATATGGCTCACAAGTCTGACTTGATATTACTGACAATTTTGTATAATGACTCTTAATGCTATACAATCAACACTCCCGCTCACTGAGGGAGACATTCTCTGTTATACCAATATTATCTAAGAAGTGTGTAAATTTTGTCACATATAGAGTCTTTTTCAACACATATGCATTCTTTTCATCGATATCTATGTACTAAAGTTTTACAATACCTTTCTGGATCATGTCTCAAATGAAGTGATACTTCATTTCTATGAGTTTCAATTTGTCACAAAACACTGTATTTTTGTAAATATTCATACAAATATGGTTGTCACACCTAATCATTGTAGGATCAATTTTCTCACAGAAAAATCCTCCCATCAGTTTTGTCATCCACACTGCTTCTCTACAAGAATTACTTGCAGTAATGTACTTGCCCTTTATGGTACTCTAGGAAATTGAGTCCTTTTTTTAACTACACCATGAAATCATAGTAGAACCAAAGATGAAACAATAACTTGAAGTGATTTTCTAGTCTACAATGCCTCCACCCCAATTAGAGTCAGAATATCCAAGTAATAACACTCCTCCATTGGAGGCATACCTAAGTCCATAAGCAATTGTACTGCAGAGGTAGCTCAATACATGCTTTGTTGTAACCCATTTTCCATGTCTAGGATATTCCATGAATTTACTCAAAATTCTAATTGTGTAGAAAATATTTTCCCTCGAGTGTATCAGGTAGATCAACAAGACAATTAACTGTATGTATAGAGTGGGATCCACTAGGTCTGATCTAGTCTCAGTCTCATGAAGCTTCCTCAAATTGGAAGGCATGGGAGTAGTCATGGATTTACAATCCACCACACCAAATCTTCACAAAATGTCCACAGTGTACCTCCCTTGGGATAGAAATATCTCATCATTTCTCTACCAAATATCAAGTCCTATAATTAGTGCAACATACTTAAGTATTTCATCTCAAACTCTAAGGTAAGATCCTTCTTAAACTCAACAATCAATATTTCCTTCCTAGTGAGGAATATATGTTCAACATATAGAACTGGCATCAACGGTTGGTTCTCCACTACTTTGAGGTACAAATTTGGATATGCTTCACTCTTTGAGAAACCCAGTTTCTGAAGGTAGCTATCTATTCTGGAATACCAAACTCGAGGATCTTCCTTTAAGCCATATAGGTCTTTCTTCAACTTGCACACATGTGAGTCCTTCCCATAAATCACAAATCATTAGGCTTCTCAATATAGACTTCTTCCTCAACCTCACCATTGAGGAAGGAAATCTTCACATCCATTTGGTGAAGCTTCTAGCCTAATATTGATGCAAGTTAAATAATAGATTTAATTGTTGTATATCTAGCCATAGGAGGAAAATTCTCCTCATAATCAATGCCCTCTTTCTGATAGAAACCTTGGGAAATAAATCTAGCTTTGTATTTGTCAACACTGTCATTTGCAACATGCTTTATCTTATAAATCCATCTCAAAGTAACAACTGAATTCTTCCTAGTTCTAGGAACAATTTACCAAACATCATTGTTGAGTATCGATTGATACTCTTCTGTCATAGCATATTTCGACACTTGTTTCTCTACAACTTCCTCATGTGATGAAGGATCTATGTCACATATGTCACTCTTAAATGAAACATATCCAGGATACCTATCAGGTTGATTTCGATCTCCAGTAGATCCCACTGGTGCTCCATGCTTCTCAACATATTTCAATACATCTCAACACCATGCTACCCTCCTATTTACAAGAGGTTCCTCAACCATCTCAACTAGTTCGTCAATGATAGGTAACTTCATGAATGATATGGATGGTTCTCCCACTAAACAACAGAAGGGGTAGAGCCATGATCAAGGTATTCTAATATACGAGTCTCTGTTAGGATTATTATTAATCCTCCCTTTGTCTCCTTTTCCATTTATAGTTTATTAGATCATCATTCGTAAATTAGGATTCACTTACTTAAGTTTGGTGCCATTAGATCCACTAGATCCTTTGGGTCCACAAGTGCCATTGGGTCCACCGGGACCAACCACTAGAGTGTGGGGAACACATAGAGAGGATATATGCCACTTACTCCATGTCCATGCATGAGCTTATGTTCCTCTGAGACCAATCCATACATTTTAGGAGCCACTCTAAGTGCCACTGGCATCCTCCATGTGTTAGTTGTGATAGGTAGGTACTTATGCTAAATCAATCTCCAGTTACATTCAGTTAGATGTCTTTCAGTTCAGTTAGCACCAGTTTTGCATGGATGCATGGGAGTAAGCACCCTTTCTCACATACATCATCAATTTAACAAGTTTAACTAGCTTCAACTTATTATTAACTAAATTAGACCAGTGAGCTTCGATATTGATTTAAGACACTTCTAGTTAGTCGGTTAGTCAGGTTTAGTTGATAGATTTGAATCCTATCCACATGATTGGAATTCTATTTATTGTAGCACCATTCTATTACTGAATATAGAAAATGGAAGGTTTCCAATATTATTCTCCTCTATATTTTCTTGTGTAATTCATGTGAAGATTGGTTTTGTCCCAAGATCCGGATACCATAATCTAATATGGTATCAAAGCTTCATCCGGATAAAAAAAAAGTGTCTTTCTAGTTTTGTTCAGGTATTCAGTTCTCTGACCATTAGCACAACAACAGAGCATGGATCTATATAAGATAGTAACCTTGACTTAATTCAAATATTATGAATGGAAAGGAAATATTGAGATACTGTTGCATAAAAAGGTCTCTATAGAGTTACTATGGCCTCAGAAATCGAGCCTAATGCACTTGTTGAGAAAGCAAGGTGGCATAACAGGAAGGATGAAGCTTATGGGTTGCTCTCTCTCTCTCTCTCTCTCTCTCTATCTCTCTCTCAATTATTTTTCATCTTGATGGATTGATAGGCCCTAATGAAGTGTGGATCAAACTTGAATTCCTCTTCAGAAAACAAGATTATCTTAGAGGACATCAATTAGAGAATGTGTTGATCTCATTGAGGCCAAGTGAATTTGAAACCATTGAGGAATTCATCACTAAGTTTAATTCACTACTACTTTTTCTCAAAGAGTGTGGGATTATGAAGGAACAAGATCAGTTAATCTTCTCCATTTTATCAAATTTTGTTCTGGAATACTCAGTTTTTGTGTCAACATTCTATGCTACTAAGCTTGCAATTCGAAATTGGAGGATGTCGTCCTTGGATGCATTCATATATTCTATCACACAAGAGAAAGTAAATCTGATTCAAATGGGGACTCTGAAAACTTCAAAGGATCATGAAATTTATTCTGTTGGAAAAAAGGATCTCAAGTCCAAAGGAAAGATAAAAGTGTAGTAGAAATATCAAAATTCAAACTTCAAAGATGAAGGTTCTAACTCTACTGATGAAGGATCAAATTTCAACAAGAAGGGAAACAAGAAAGGAATATAATAGTGTACCTATTGCATAAAATATTCTAAAAATTATAATTATTACTTTAAAAATAAATGGACATCATGATCCAGTTGGTCGAAAGAAACAATATTGATGTTCCATATTTTGCAACAAGGGGAAATTCTGTCGATCCCCCGGAGCATTGTAACACTGTGCAATTAAAAGTTAATGATTCTCATGATTTGGTTACTAGAATAAATTATGTTTCTGATGTATCTGAATTTTATAGTCATTCTTATATACCATAATTACAAATATCTTTTCCTCCCCTCTAAAAAATACCTATTAGTCTCCCAGAGCCATCTCCTCTCAATACTAGTTTTTTACCACTAGTTTCTGACTTTTCTTCTTCTGAATCCTTCAAACCCCATTCATGTTATTATTTATATGATTTATAATATTAATTTCATGCTAATATTCATTTTATTATTCCTTTTCCCCATCCATTTTATACTCATAAGACCGTACAACTCTCAAACTCCTTAGTTGGTAAACTAGACAATTTCATGGTTTCTTATACTGTATCACTGGTGAAAGTTGTTATGATGTGTTTGTTCTCTGTCATTGGTTGTTTTTCCTTATAATTTGATATAATTTGTATTTTTTTTTTAATTTGTGTCTGATATAACTTTTATTAGTTCGAATTTCAGATTCTTGTGCTCACCAGATTTGCTCAATTGTCAACATAGACTAGTTGCACCTAGTTTTCCTACTGTGACTCAACTGGATTTTGGAGCCACTATACCTTGGTTTATTGCTGATCCATATGAATTAATTTCTGATATATCAGAGACTAATAATCTCTATTAAATAATTATAACAGTTTCACATCATTTTGGAAAGAAGTTTCATGATCGGTTTCACCATTATGCAGTTAGACTAGAAATTGTGCATGTCGATTTCATTAATGTTCATTGGTTAGGAGATAATTGCACATATATATTTTCCATATGTGATTTTATGTTCATATCTGATATTTTATGTTGTCACATCAAAGAGCACTCATATGATGCTCCTTAATCACCAGAAGATGAGCTACAAGGGGCTTCTCCTCATGCTTTTTGTCTAGAAAGCATTGAAAATATGATACATGATCAAGGCATCTACAACAACTCTACAAAGTTTTTCACGAAGAAGTAGTACATCCAAATTATTCAAGTGAATAACAAATATGGAGTGAATATATTTATTTAAATCTTGTGCCATGTCCATTTTTTAGGAAGGATTTTCCCCATGCGGATTTTTCCTATTACCTTATTTTTTCACGGACAAATAAAATTTTGCATTTTAGATTGTAATGGGAGACATTTGGTCTTAGTTACTAGTGGCCAAGTTGTACAAAGTTAGGATTAAAGGGGGGTGTTAGGATTATTATTAATCCTCCCTTTCTCTCCTTGTCCATTTATAGTCTATTATATCATCATGTCTAACTTAGGAGTCATTTACTTAAGTTTGGTTCCATTGGGCCCACCAGAACCTTTGGGTTCTCCAGTGCCATTGGGTCCATCGGTAAAAACCACTAGAGTGTGGGGAACACATAGAGAGGTTGTATTCCACTTATTGCATGTGCATGCATGAGATGATCTACATATGATACCAATCCTTACATTTTATGAGCCATTATGAGTGCCACCGGCAGCGTCTATCAGTTGGTTGTGGTAGGTAGGTAGTTATGCTAATTCAATCTCAAGTTACATTCAATTATATGTCTTTCAATCCAGTTAGCGCCAGTTTTTCATGGTTTCATGGGATTAGACTCCTTTTCTCACCTACCTCATATGTTTAACTAGTTTAACTAGTTTTACTTGATTATTAATTGGATTAGACATGTGGAGTTAGACTAGTGAGTTGCGATAGTGATTTAAGACACTTCTATTTGCTAGTTAGTTAGGTTTAGTTGGTGTATTTGTATACTATCCACATTATTGGAATATTATTTAATGTAACACCATTGTATTACTAAATATAGAAAATGGAAGGTTTCCAATGTTATTCTCCTCTATATTTTCTTGTGCAATTTATGTGAAGACTGTTTTGGCCCAAGATCTACCTGCCAGAATATAATAGTCTCATGCTCCTCAGTCTATATATCATATGCAATCTCTTTTGATCTCTTGAAAGAAACTTCCTCATGGAAATTCACATCTCAAATAGCCTCAATATGACTCTCACCAAGTAGAGATATTTTGAATTCCTAGGAGGTCTCACTGAAGCCCATAAAAGTTCCCTTTTTATTTGAAGGTTCCATATGTTCTCTTTTCTTTTAGTATGTGAATATATACTAGACACCCAAAAATCCTTAGCTATGATATGTATGGCTTCTCACCAGTGAAAACCTCTTCAGGTGTTTTCTCTTCAAGGATGGCATGTGGACTTCTGTTATGAATGTACATTGTTGTATTGATAGCTTCTTCCCATAAGGAAGTAGACAAATCCTGATCATGTAGCATGGATTTTGTAGCCTCGGAAGTAGTTCTATTCTTTCTCTTTACAACCCTATTTTGTTGGGGGTTGTAAGCAACTGTTAATTGTCTACAAATATTTGCATCACTACAAAACTCATTAAAAGAATTTGAATAAAACAATCCTCCATTATCAAACCTTAAAAACATATGTTCCTTATTTTGTGATTCTCTACTAAGGATTTATACTCTTGAAACTTACTAAAAGTTTCACTCTTGGATTTCATAAAATAAATCCAAGCCTTACGGGACAAATCATCAATGAACAAAACATAGTAGAGATATCCATTCAAGGGAATGGGATGACATGTGACCACATACATCAGAGTGTACTAAATGTAAAAACCTTCATATCTAGTATTCCTTATAGGAAACTTATTTTTAACCTTATTTCCTAAAGCACATCCCCGATATACACTAAAACGTTCAATATCAAAACTAGGAATACCTTTTACCATTCACTGTAAACCAGGAAGTGATCTAAAATTGAGGTGACCAAGCCTCATATTCCAAATATTACATGGGATGATAATATGATGTATCATGGTTGAAACATACTTTCCTGGGACCTTGTAGAGTCCTCCCTCTCGAACACCAATAACTATAGTGAAATCAATGCTTTGAATCTTCAACCATATGTATGCTCTATTCTCCATGAAGATGACTCGAAATCCATTAACTTCAAGAAACGAAACAGAAAGTATGTTCTTCTTTGATCTAGGGACATAAATAATGCTGTCTACGTGCAACATATATCTTGAACTCAGATGGAAGGATGTGCATCCAACTCCTTAGATCGAATATGTAGAGTTGTCCCAAACTCTACCATGCAAGCAAAATTATTTTCTTTTATGTTGGAGATTTCTCCCTTGTATATTGACATGTGCTTGGATGCACCACTGTCAATCAGCCATGTATCTTCACCCATCATGATAGATCTGGATAAAGTATAGAAAATATAATACTCCCTCTGTTGGTTGGAATATTTCACCTCCCGCGGACAGCAAGGTGTTCCTCTGGTTTGAATGGTTCAGATCCAGAACAAATAGAGGACAGAGGTTGAAGACTCTCCCTAGATGCCGTAGATACCTAGAATGAAATGCTTCTATAGTAGCCCTATGTACCTGCAATAAAGATTCAACACATAAACATATCGAAACTTCNTTACAACCAAGCCTTAGTGTTGACATGCATCTCCATGAAACCAAGCATTCTCATCCCCATAAGCTCCGACTCTAGCTCTCTATGCTCTCCAAATGGTCTTGGGACAAGTGATCAATCCAACATCATAATAATACATTAAGAGTTATCCCGTCAACCATGGATATGAGCTTGTATTAATAAGGCTCAAGGGAGAGGGTAGGTTGAGAGATTAGTGGGTAAGGTGGCCTCTAAGATCCTAGGATGAGGGATCTCGAGCTCAACTAACCCACACCAGTAGGGATGAGGGAGGACATGAGGCTTATCATCTAGAAGCCTCAAGAAACTTCTCTTTTTCCCTTTTTACCCACGGTACTGCATTTCTCCTTCAATGACAGAGCGGTTCTGGTAAAAAATGCTTATTGACTAAGGGCCATAAGCAGTGGCACCGCTTTTGGGAAACAAGGGATAGGCAGTGCGAACAAGGTACCACTCCTGGACAACAGAGGAAGCGCGGTGCTAGGAATTTTCATGGAAGATTGATAATTAACATGAGTTTCCAATCCAAGAGCTTGGATTCATATCAAGTAGGTATGTCCAAGGTCTTATCACATGATGGTGACATGATTTTAGTATAACAGGATGGCCCCTAAAGCATGAGTCTTAGAGGGATACGATAAATGAGAGCTTTGAGAGAACAAGTCATCACCACGAGGTGAAAACGTCGGCTCAATTGGAGCATGTCGTCAAGTAGGCATTTGTAGTACATCAGTATGTTGACTCATAGACGCAAGTAACCAAACTCATGGCTGCAGACCAATACAAGGTAGATCCATGAGAGGAATAAACAAGCATGGCTACTAGAATACAATGTAGATCCATGTGATAGAGGACTCAAAATTGGACATAGCTACCAGACATACAATGTAGATCTATGTCATACAGATGCAAATTTGAGTATAGCCACGACCATACAAATGTGGTTCCATGCTAGATATAAAAAACTCCATTGTAGGCTGGGGAAAAAGGAATGACCGCTTTTAAACAAACACCTAGGGTCTTCATCTCATCTTCCACAAAGCACGATTCTATCCATGTGATTACAATGATCTGAAGTCGAACATGGTAGAAACCACTTGATTACCGGCTAATGATGTGAACTGTTAACAAGTGCA
This sequence comes from Pseudotsuga menziesii, assembly GCA_001517045.1. NCBI lineage: Eukaryota > Viridiplantae > Streptophyta > Pinopsida > Pinales > Pinaceae > Pseudotsuga > Pseudotsuga menziesii. Next base: position 440,005 of record LPNX011154668.1, on the reverse strand, counting down.
AGGGAGATCACCATTGATGTCAATGATTCCCAAGGTACTCTAGTACAAGCTACTAAGTGCGAATAGATATCTTGATGTCGAACACCCAGTCGATTCTATTGATTAAAGGTCAATGATGTGAACCTATGTCGAGAGCGAGAGAATTTGTCGTTAAGGCATACAGATCTCAAGGTACTAAATATTGTTTCTAAGACTATTTACTGGATGATGAGATGATGTGGATGTGAATAGTCTCATCGAAGGAGGGCCATGATGAGTCCCACATCGATGACATGAAAATCAGAACATAGTTCTGGAATGATGTGAATGTAGTAACCATATGACTGACTCAAGGATACTGACACAAAGACTGTGTAGACTACAAAGGTAAAACTTCTTCAAATTCCATTTGAACATCGGGTGGCACAACAAAAAGACTTGGCAGCATGACTAGAAGGGACAGACACACAATACGACAGTGGACAATGCATTTTTTTGAAAGACTCAAAGGAGTGACATGACTCATGAAATTGGATCATCATGGAGATTAGCTGAATACCCAATTAATTGACATGATGTGCAAACAAGTGCCATGTTCAAAGGTAACGACAAACAACTACCATTATTTGCAAAATGATTCCCTTCCCATTTCTCCCATCATGTTCGATGAGTGCCTCTTTTTAGTTTTACGAGTTCAAAGAGGGTAACAAACGCTCGATATAGCTTGTCAGAAGACAAGTCCAGACTCATATGTTTTACGAACTTGAGAGTGGAGGGGGTCGTTCCCAAAAAAGGTCTCTCAATGTTTAATTTAACGATTCCACTGAAATAAAACTCAGTATCGTTCATGTTTAGAGATTCTGAACGAATACGGAAGAAGACTCCAAAGGGGTCCTTTTTCGTATGATTTGGTCTCTAGGGCCCGAAAAAGTGTAAAATCATACCTTAGAGAACTCTTCCAGTCATGATTGGCTGGAGTGTTCCTTTTTTTTAAATAGTCCTATCCGAACCGAAAAAGAGATATCCTATCGTCGGATGGACGACTCTTCAAATACTTTAATGAGCGTGAAGAAGACAAGATCACTTGACAATCTTTTTGTATTTAGGGAGCCTGAAAAGGGTTTAAAGAGAACTCCATGAGGTTTCTTTACACAATGTCATATTTTATGATCCTGGAAAGAATCGGAGACGGACTCGACAATGTTTTCATGTTTAAGGAGTTTGAAAAAGAGCTGAAAAGAAGACTCTATGACGCTTCTTTACACAATGTCAATTTTTTATGAGCCTGGAAAGAAATTGAAATGGACTCGGAACTTTGATACTAGATTTTAATGAGCATGACAAAGTGTCGTAATAAATGCTCAAGGACCTTTTCCATTTTATGAAATTGTAAAAAAGCCATAAACAAAATTCCCAAAGCTTCTTACTATGGTTCTCTTATCCTACAATCAACTCAAAACAAGTGTTAAATGCATTCATAACTAGCTTTAAGGGATTACGACAAATAAAATTTGACTAAAATATGATTTTATATCAAAACTATAGCATGTCAGACCCAAAAATGCCTATATAAGTCATGTAAATAGTAAAAAATCAAATCATTTCACTATTTACCTATAGCAGAGAGCACTTGGAGCATTTTCTTAGCCAGATCTTCAGCAGCTGATACTGGGAGTTTCCACTATCTGTTTTCAGCATCGTCAGTTGCAGGTAACAGCTAAGACCCTTCTCTTTCATTTCATAGCATTTATTTTGAGTTTAGGTGGGGTTTTGGGCTCATATGGCAAGCCCTAAAACCTTAAAAGCAGGCACTGCAGCTACCCTTTGCGTGATACACGGTACCACCCAAGAACTGCACCTCTAACATAGTTGATAGGTAGTGCCACCACCTATCTCTGACAGTGCACAGGTGGTGCTGGCCGTGGAGAATTTAAACTAATAGTATGAGCAATATAAATTCATTCCTTTGATTTTTAATGATTAAAGATGATTCTAATGCATACTATGATTTTTTTGGCAGTTCTAGGTTGCTCAAAACATGGTGATATGGAAAGAAAGAACACATGACAATGAGGATGCTGCTATTGAGAGAAATGCAGGTTGTATCACTGCATTGTGGGACTGTGGGCTCCTGAAGTTCTTTCGGACCCCAAGCATGGTGTCACACGAGCGATTACTGGAACACGTACTGCAGATGTGGAATCTAGAGCAGTAGTATTTCAAGGTGGGGGCCCATATCCTTACAGTGGAAGTAGATGAAATCTACTTCTTGACAGGTCTCTTGAGATGGGATGCCCCCATCTCACTAACAGGATCTCGTGGAGGGGATATTACCACTTGAGAGCTTATAGATCATCACTATGCACCAGGGACGAGTACATTGTCGAAGAAGATCCCCATCAAAGCAGTGATGGATAGGGCCCTATGGGCCATCCTATTTACCATGAAGAGGGTGGCCAGGATTTAGGGTGTGCACCAGGCTTCTAGGACACACATGTTGTACACCATAGAGGCCATGGCACCCATGGTGTTCAACTGGGTGGAAGCCATGCTTCCAAACTTCAAAGATTAGTTGTCTAAGTGTCAGCAGGGGGAGCTAAAGTAGTTTGGCTTTGGTTCCATTTTAGCCTGCTTCTTCTTTGAGCAGGTTCCATAGATGAGACCTCAGGTGGTCTTCCGGAGTCTGAGAGCACAGGACCCCCATATGTTGAGGTGGGTCCAGGTCATGGATCGCACAGGAGCGGGTAGGGGAAAGGTGAAGTTCGGTGACCCGTTCTCCAGATCACTCCAAGATAAGATCCTCATAGGATTACGCTTAGGTAGGTACAGACTTCACCAGAGATCCTGACCTACCACTCCCACCTGGCGGATAGTGGGGTGACATTGGTAAGAAGTAATAAATCTTAAAATGGATGAAATGTGTTTATGTTATTAATGTTTTATATTTTTTATGTTAAGTGATGAGACTTGTATATTCTCATGCAGATGTGGGAGCAGTGCGACCTGGAGGAGCAGCTCCATTGGATAGGCGAGCTGGAGCCCACTTTCTACCACAGGGTGATAATATCACTAGGGAGTTGGAGGAAAACCTGGAGAGGTTGACCTTGGATATCACAGATGCTGACATTGATGACCTCCTGATGAGATATCAGAGATCCACAGTGAGAGTGTCGGTTCGGTTCAGTAGGCTACTACATAGAGTAGCTCGATCAATTATGTGTTATCATGAGCACCACTAGTGTATGAGATATGTACTGAAAGCTGACAGCTTTGGGATTTTGTATGATGATTTGTCCTGAAATCCTACGTGCTTCAGATGAGGTCTCGGGACCTATTTTTTGTAAACTTTTTCATATATATATATATATATATATATATATATATATATATATACAGAATTTTACATGGTTTTTATATGTTTCAAATGGAAAATGCATTTTCTATGAGTTTTATGTGTCTTTGAATGTTTATTTACAATGTACCATGTTTGATTTGATGTCATGAATGGGAAATATGCCAATCTAGGATGTAATTAGCTAATGAGTCAAAAACTACATTATGTTCCCTATGGATATTCCTATAGGTGATGGTTTCAAATGATCTTTCTAGCAAACGTACTCTCTGGAAGATGCAAAGCAGCACCGGGTTCCTAATGGTGTAGACATGGTTTAAATGGCAAACCATGAGTTGTGAGTCCATCAACACTACTAGGTCATGAACATCCTGGGAGGCAACTTCAGTTAGAATACCAATGACTGCTTCATACTCAGCGATGTTATTAGTAGCGGGACTTATACAAACCACTACTGAACTGACCAAATCTTCAGCTAGGGAATAGAGGACCCAAGCAGCCGAGGAGATATTTAAGGTGTGGTGACAAGCTCCATCAATGAATCCATAGAAAGACATATGCATGACCAAAACATGGTGTAAACATATGCACACACTAAACTCAAAACCATCTTAAAAATACTAAAAGCACACTGAAAGTCAACCAATATACATATATACAAGATACTATCCAAGAAATACCTAGGCATAGTACCTTTTCAGGTACAACCCATTGCGAGGTTTCCCTAAAGGGATTCCATCATAATCAACGAGATCATAGGCTCCTTTCTCTAACACCTTAGAAATAATGAAAGGTCCATACCACATGGATTCGAACTTACCCTTCCCTAGTTTGTCATATCTTTGATCATAAGTCAATACTAGGTCACCCTCGTGAAAGACACGAGGCTGGATGGATTTATCATATTACACCCTGACGTGTTTCTTATGTGCCTCATTATCCAAGGCAGCATCTCTTTGAGTCTCATCAAGGTTACTCAAGTACAAAAATCTTTCTTCCTCTATGGAAGTGTCTGGGAGAAGTTCGACGGTAAGATGTAAGGATGGAATCTGACATTGGATCGGTAATATAGCTTTGAGTCCATAGATAAGCTATAATGGCGTGAAACCAGTAGCTGTTTTCACAAAAGTCCTATAATCCCAAAGAGAGGAGAAAAGAACATGGTTCCAGTTGGATTTATGATCTCCAACCATCCGAGGAAGCATAGTTTTCAAAACTTAGTTAATGCCCTCTACCTGACCATTAGCTTGTGGATAGTACAACGTAGAGTTTTCATGGTGAAAACCTAGCTTGGTACTCAGTTCCTCCATCATTTGATTACAGAAATGAGATCCATGATCAGTAACGATGGATTGTGAAACTCCAAATATAGCTATGATATGATTAACCAAGAAGAGAGCAGCAGTATTACCATCTTTTGCACATGTGTTACGGAGAGAAATTCCTATGGCTTGGGGTACCACAACAGACAACTTGACTCTAGAAATCAATCCTTTCCAATATGCAATAGAAATTAAATATCTAACACTAAAGGATCAGACCTTGTACCTTATTCCAGACGGTTGAAGTAGATCCCTGTTGATATTTCCAACTTCAGCTTGAATTGATAAATCACTTCCTCAACAACAAGTAAACAAGACAAGCATACTATTTGTATTGGTGTTATATCTATTCTAGCATATATAATCAACAATGTATAAGCATTTGAAATCACCCATGGATGAAATATTCATTCAAACATACATTATTGGACAGGAAAAGATATTTCTATAAATATAAAATCAGAGATTACAATGGATACAACCTTTGTCGGCACGTCTGCAAATCGGAGAAACTGAATCCCCCACTTGGACCTCCACCACATCAATCCTCCATCTCTCAATAGCAAGCTTACAATAAAAAGGCAAGCTTGGGAAGAACACAAAATTGCTCCAAGGGACAAAGGGATGCAAACTCAAGCACAAGTTTCAGCAACAATGGACTATAGTTTCTTTGCTCTCAATTCTCTCATATGCCTTCAATGTACCAAGGAGTTCCTTATATAGCTTTTCAAAGGGGTAATGAAAGGTTGAATTCGAGTGATCTCAAGGCTTAGAGAAGGCTAGGAGTCAAATGAGTCAGATCCATGTCAAGGAAAAGTCCAAAAAAGTTTGGATTATGCACACATCCCGATGTATGCGGTTTTAGGGGTCAACCACGTATATACGCGATTAGGGGTTTAAAAGTCATGTATATGAATTTTCACATGTTTATAGGGATGTTCAAGGAAACATCAAAGGACAAAAAATGGTCCAAGGGGTCTAAGGAGTCTATAGAGGAATAGGGGAAGGGCATACAAGTGTGATTCACCTGGAGTGGTAAAATCAACTATAACAGATTCCCCCTAATGTGTGAGGTCAGAGGGGTCATACGATGCCCGAACTACATTATAAGTCCATCCTAGAAGTGGAGTGATGAAGGATCCCAAATGGAAGACCAGCCACCCAATTAGAATAGCACAATGATACAACTCTACATATAACTCCAAATACATATAGCAGTCCCAGCTACATAAGAGTACAATGGCCATGAATAGGCATGATACACGATATCACATAAGTGTTCATTGCCACGTATAATATACATAGACCATCATATCCATGATGAAGATATACAAAGGACCATGATCTCCATAATGGCTGAAGATATATAATGGATCAAGATCTCCATAATGGCTGGAAATATCTAACATATATTGGAATCAAGTCACGAGAGCTGAAATCTCATGAACACTGGCACGATCAAGGAGGTAGCATATAAGAGATTCCACCAATCTGGAAGGTCTTCTACACAAAACGCTACAAGTACATGTCCTACTATGTGAATAGAGGTGTTGAGTTCGAACATAGTAGTCCATCATCTGATTACTGGTCATTGATGTATACCATTAATAGACGCGAGATCACCCACTGATAATGAAAATGGGAATTAAGGTACTAGAGTGCAAACTAACAAGTGTGAATAAATGTGTTGAGGTCGAACACTTGAGAGGCTCCATCGATCAGGGGACATTGATGTATTCCCAAAGACTGTTGATGGTGAGAGAACCCGCCACTAATGACTACAAGTATCAAGGCACTCAAAATGACTCTAGATTCCAATCCCACAATAAATGATCTGAAGTCGATGGGATGAAATCTGCTGGAAGGAGGGAATTAAGGCATCCCCCATCATCCAACACGAGGTACTCAGCAAAGATGTATAATGTGGAAGGGCTTAATCATAAGGTGCATGAACTAGTAACTGTATCGAGAATGGCCGACATGCAAAGTAAAGATAACCGAGGAATGGACGAATCCGGTTTCAACTTCCTTCGAACAAGAGAATAATGACATATGGTGACTGAATAAAGGTAGCATAGACTTGATATATTAAACTGGGACATCTCTGCGACACAGGAGGCATCGACAGAGGCTCCATGGGGACTGGAAGCTTAACCAGTCAGTGGAGATAAACTCAAATAAATGAGTACAGCTCCTAAAGTCAAACTATAAACCCAACGAACATATGTGATATACAGTGCTCTGTTCAAAGGCGACATGACTCAATAGCTACCAAAGATAACATCTTTCCTTGTCTGGCTTTTTGTTTTTTGTTTTTTTGTACTTTTTCAAATATTTGAAAATCTTGAAAAATAATAAAACTGCTTTATAGTTACAGACTGGGAGGAGATGAGTGTCATAGGGGCAAACAAACTAGTTCCAAGCAGTGGAACATACCTATGCTCAATGCAAGGATACATGTGTAGGATAGTGACACTCGGGGGAAAATCTCCTCCCGGTAAAAATAGGGAATCAAGTTGCAAAGGATATATAAAATGGCTCTGCATGGCTAGACATGAGACAAGCTCAGTCTATATGGCTGAAACTCAATGTCAGGAAAGCTGGCATAAAGCTCAAAAAGGAAAGTAAAGCTCATGATAATGCAATTACAGCTTGACATAAGGGATTCCTGAGGGAAATGGGCCAGCAAAAGATCAAGAGGAGTATGAGGCTCTTGCGAAATGTCATGGCAATACTATACAACGGACTCCCGCACCCTAAGGGACAAAATGTTAGCATGGGCACCAAATGAAAATAAGGTGCTAACTAGGGTACCCATGTCAGGTCAAGCTCTACCACTCATACCATGCCACTTCTAAAACAACAACAAGATTTTGTGACATAATAGAGTGGCTACGTACCTAAGGCTATAATGAAATGGTCATAAGGTCATGCAAAATGCAAATGGTGATGAAACCTAACCTATATGCTAGTTTAGACATGATACCTGAGATTGGGACGAACGGGTCAATCCAACGGCTGAAACGCCACTCAAAAAGGTCTCCTACATCATAAATTAGGTCAGAAATAGTCCAAAATGATTAGAAATAGTCCAAACTATAGGAAAGGGGGTAAAAAATTCCAAAAATTTGAAATTTTTTTATAAATAGTAAACAATCCAAAACATTATAAAACATTTGAAATTTTTAGCCAATTGAGCTCAGATTTTCAACAGCGAATTCCAGGAGAACCAGCCGGTGGAATCCACTACTGTTTCTTCTACGTACTTACTCATGCTCTTCTCTTCCATTTTGATGCAATTTTTATCAAATTCCATGGTCATTTGAGGTTTCTAGGCCAATCCAAAAAAGGCATTGTGGTCCACAAAAAAATCGAGGGTTTTTCCGCGTATAGGGATGGATATACATGGAAAATTCCCTCACAGTCACGTACATGCATGGATGTTTGGAAGATAGGAGTGTATGCTCCCGTGCATGAGGTTTTTTAAGTAATCTAATGGGAAAAATTGATTTTTTTTTGTGCAGGATGGTCCTAGAATGGAGATAACATGAACATGGTGATGTAGAGGAGGCAGTAAGGGCTGATCTAATGGCTCAACAAGCGCTACGTGCATGTGGGCTCTACAAATTTTGGTGTCTTGGTGGATTAAGGGCCTAACCAAGACTATTGCCGATGCTAGTGGACTACTGGGATCTAGACTCAGAATCATTCTAGATAGATGGGATGTCCCTCACCATAGAGTTGGAGGACATATACTTTATTACTATACTTTCCCGACAAGGGGAAGTAGTGAACCTATGTTCTCTCTGGCCTGAAGGTGGCCTAACTATAGATGAGTACATTATGGTGTACTGCTATCGAGACACGGAGAAGGTGGGGAGTTAGATCCCAACCAACTCTATGCAGGTGCTGGGCCTAAAGGCCATCCTACTGACACTGGGCAGGATAGCAGACTTGGCTTCACTCCATCAAGCCTCGTGGCCTTTGATGTTCTATGCAGTGGAGTGCATGAGACCTATGGTATATGACTTGAGCACCACACTACTAAGCAACATGAAACATCAACTTAGTGAGTGTAAGATGGGCAGAGTGCAAAAATTGATTTTAGTAGCATACTGGGCACGTTTTTCTTCTAGGGTGTTCCAGGATTGAGCCCCAAAGTTGACGTGCCTCTACACGGGGTTCGATATCCATCCCAATGGCATTGGGTGGATGCGATGCATAGACTGGGTGGAGGTAGGGTGTCCAACCCCGATCCAACTGAATTCTTTCCATAGTGGTGACGACAGATAGTTGCCATCGATGACTACCCCTATGCAGGGATAGATTTCCAGGGGGACCCGTACATGCCGCTACCACTAGGATCGACATACAGTGACATAGGTAATGAATCTCAACCCTCTCTTTAAAATTTTTGAGTTATTTAATTTTTTGTGTTTTTTTATTATATGGAATCAAAAGACATGTTTTTGGGTGACAATACATAGTGACATCTACCATTTGCATGCAAATGTGGGACCATGGTGGCCTGAAGGCTTCCCTCGTCATAGAAGGAGGGGAAGGGGAGACGATATCACAGGTTTGGATGTGGAGTGGATGCTCCAGAGCATTCATACCAACTTTGTTAGGATGACACATAGATTTCCCATGGTGCAAGTCGAGGACTTTCTTGAGGCTATGCAGCACCAGGTGGTGGGTGTACCACGAGCATGGGTTCGATTATTTTGACGGCTAGATAGAGCCGTAGTGACCTTCCATGATCATAACCCCCCTCCTCCACAGGCTTAGAGACCTGGGAGTGACACATTTTTGTATTACCATGTATTATATTTTGGTGGCTCGAGAGCCCCATTTTTGTATCATGACACTATGTATTACCACATTTTGGATGTATATAAATTTTTTTATGATGATCGGTTTATTTATTTACATGTGTAAAATTTTATGTTTGTGATGATTTTATTGTGTATGAAACAAATGCCAATATAACACATAGTTAGCATATGAGTCAGCAACTTGATTATTAATTCTTGGAATATGTATGTATGTTATATTGTCAAATTGTCGTTCTAATAATCTGACACGTAAGAACCTTCTTAATAACGTCGGATATCTAACAAGGTACAAACCATTAAGCTGTGACACTACTAACTCTGAATCAAGATGTAACTCAAGAGATAGAATGCCATGTGAAATGGCATCCCGTAGAAGCTCAATAATGGCACTATATTCAGCAACATTGTTTGAAGATGGCCATAAACACACGCCTCCTGAAGACAATACCTGACCCATAGGAGTATAAATCACCCAAGCAGCGGAGGCTGAGTGTTGAGTGTGATGGCTCGCACCATCCGTGAATCCTATGAAGGTGGAATATTTTGTTGACATCTGCCAAAAGAAATGAAAACTAATCACAAACTTGATCACCATAAGAAAAATACCAAACTATGCAAAACTGTACAATAATATACAATAACCAGCCTTGTCTAAAAATATTGCATAGTATTTTTTGAGATAGAGCCCATTTCTAGGCTCTGCCAAGGCTGTTCGCTCATAATCCACTAACTCATAAGTGCCCTTCTCTAACACACATTGGATGACGTAAGGACCATGCCACATGGGGTTAAAGTTTCCTGCCCCCAAGGGTTCTTTCGGTTGATCCCACAAAAGGACCAAGTATCCCTCACTAAACCTCCTTGGACGGACAGACTTATCGTACTGGACCTTTACACGACATTTATTTACTTCTAGAGACACTAAGGCATCTCAACGCTGCTCGTCAAGTTGCTCAAGGTGGACCAAACGCTCCTCCAATGAGGAAGTTTCTGGTAAGAGTTCTATGGCCAGCTTCAAAGAAGGAATCTCGCATTCAACCAGCAATACCAACTCCACCCCATGTACAAGTTGATATGGAGAAAAACTCATGGTAGTCTTCATAGTGGTTCTATATGCCCACAAAGCAGGATATAACATAATCTGCCAATTATTCTTTCTTTGTACGATGGTTTGTTGGAGAATGGATTTGAGTGATTTATTCACTGCTTCTACCTATCCATTCGCTTGAGGGTAGTAAGAGGAGGAATGCTCTTATTTATACCCTAACTTTGATGCCAACTCTTCCATTATACGATTATGAAAGAGTGAGCCATGGTCAGTGACAAGCTCTTTTGAAATCCCGAACCGAGTAATAATCTGGTTGAATACAAAGTGCACGAATGTCTCACCATCGGATTTAACTGTAGGCATAGCCTCAACCCATTTCGTTAAGTAATCAACAGCCACTATGATATGATGATGCCTCCCAGCTTAAGCTGGGTTGCAATCCATAAAATCAAGCCCCCACTTAGTGAAGGGACCGGCGGTGATGATGGGAATCATGTAACGGGGGAGGTTTCGAGCGCATATTACATGCAAACACCTGGCAAGGGTGGCACCTCTTGAACACATCTACACAATCCTTAAAGATCGACGGCCATAAATAACCCGCTCTTAATATTTTTTGGGTTGTAGAAATCCCAGATAAATGACCACCACACGCCCCTCCATGGCAATCATTCAACACTACCTCAGCCTCTTCATGAGTTAAACAATGTCGTAAAATGAAATCTACCCCACGGCGGTACAAAGTGTTATCCACTATGAGGTAATTCTTAGACATGTGACGTAATCGTCATCGTTCATCCCATGAGAGGTGAGTAGGGACCTTCAATGTTTGTAAATATATAATGATATCCCCATACAATGGGTCTAAAGTTGAGATTAAGAAGATGTGTTCATCGATAAACATATCTTCACAAACCAACTCCTCGGCCTCCCTTGGGAAATCCGATATAAGCTCTGCAAAAATTAATGATTTCTTCAATTTTGCCGAAACAAACTCGAGATTGAACTCTTGCAGGATGACAATCCATTTATTATATTTTCCCCCAATCATCGTTCAACTGAGGACAAATTGAAACAGATTGACATGGGCTACAACCAAGGTCTGGCGAAGGAGAATATAATGTCTCAATTGTTGAACCACATGTACAGTAGATAAATCAAGCTTCTCAACATGAGAATATCAGATCTCTACGTCAATAAGATTTCGGCTTAGATAGTATATGACATGCTCTTGGAGCTCCTCATCCTCTTGAACCAAAACCATACCAATCGTCTCCATGGACGCAGCCACATAAAGTAGAAAATCATGGCTATAGTCTGGGGGACTAATCATCGAGGCCGATGCTAGGGCTCGCTTGAGTGCGTCAAAGGACTCTTGGGCTCGCTTATCCCAACAAAAGGAGGTGTCCTTCTTCAAAAGATGCATGAAGCCTCTAGTAAAATTGAAAAAATTGACAATGAATCTTCTTACGAAGTTTTCCATGCCTTGCAAACATTGAATATGACGAATATTTTTCGGGGGAGACAACTGAAGTATTACCTCTACCTTCAAAGGGTCGATTCTTATACCCTCTTTAGAAATGATGAATCCTAATAAGTGACCTGACTTCACACAAAATATGCACTTGTGAGGATTTAACTGAACCAAATAATGGTGGCATCTTTTGAATACCAATCTCAAGTGATAGGAATGACACATTCTCATATGAGAATGAGCAGCAAGGTCATACAAAAATACTTCGATAATCGACTTGAGATCATGGAATATCAAGGTCATGGACCGCTAAAAAGTAGCTCCGACGTTCTTAAGGCCAAAAGGCATTTTTCGATATGCAAAAGTTCCCCAAGGACAAATAAATGCGGTCTTATGTTGGTCCTCAGGTTTAATTTGTATCTGATTGTATCCGGAAAAGTCATCCATGAAGGAAAAAACCTCGCTACCCGCACACTCATCCAAAATCTGATCAATAAATGGTGTGAGGAAATTGTCCTTAGGACAGGCACGATTCAAATCACAGAAATCAGTACATATGCGGATCGCTCCCTGCTTCTTATCCACTAGAACAGGGTTTGAAACCCACTCCATCAAGGGAATGGGATAGATAAAACTGGCTTTCAACAGTTTCTCTATCTCTTCCTTAATCGTGGGTGCTTTCCTAGGATTCACTGCACGCAAGTGTTGTTGAACAAGATTAGCATTGGGATAAGTATTAATCTCATGTTCAACAATACGAGGGTCGATACCTATTATTTCATCGTAATACCAAGCAAAGATATCACAAAATTCTTTAAACAACTCGGTGTATTCTTGAATCTCAGCATAGGAACATTCTGCCCTAATATAGACATTCTCTATCCTACCAGGATCGCGAGAGATATTGACAAGAATCATTGGAGATATATTTGCGATGTTCCCATCAGCCATCGGACTAGGAGAGCTTAATGGAACCATGGGGCTACCAATTCTCTCGCTAAGAACCTCCCTAAAGTCCTCATGCTCCAAGTGGTCAAGCTCGGGAATAAAGTAAGATCTATGATGGATCTCTCCCCATGGTGGCTCAACTCTCGACATAGCCTTAATAATCACTTCATCTGAAGGGAAAACACTATCAAGGAAGTCGTGCACGTGAGAAGATTGTACTGCCCACGTAGGTAGCACATAAGGGTCCTCCTCCTTCGTCCGCGAAGAGGAAGGATTGGGATCTGCAACACACTCTAGATTAGCTTGATAAGCTACCATAGTTGTAGTCAACGACATGTTCGTCACAATGGGCTCACTCGGAGTACTCGGTGTAGGAAGAATCCAAGGATCTTCCATATGACTCGTGCAAAAAAGACACTAATCTCATAGATGTCGAAGCCTCACCGGAACTAGACCCTATCATAAGGATAGGTACAGGACAACTAAACCTTCCCATAAGGGATGGATACATGCCCATGCCCACACTCCCAGTTTCCGGTTGAGAGTGCTCAACGATCGGGATCAAAGCTCCCAAAGATGTGGTAGATAACGGATTCTTGAATGTTGTTTGATCAATCATGACTATCTTTCCATTAAATGGAAAGGATACAACACGAAATAGGGAAGAAGCTACGGCTTGCATACTATACATCCAATTCCTACCCAGCAAGAGATTGTAGTCAAGGGGCGCATCAACCACCTTGACCTCTATCGCAATGGTCTTCCCTCCCAAACAGACCTTAAGGGAAGGGAGAATCCTGTGCGGCCTAAACAATCTCCCATCGAACACAGTTAACATGGTCGTTGAATTAGACAACGCAGGGGAACCCAAACCCTTCCAACATGATAAAGACATCACAGAAGTAGCAATTCCTTCATCAATCATAGTGCGCTTGACTGTCATGTTAAGACATTCTACGTGAATCAAAAGAGACACATAGTAAGGAAAGCGAGGCTAAAGTCTTGCGGTTTCAAATTTAATCACAGAGGAATAATTATCACCATTCACACCAAGGGCAGAAAGCAAATCTTTCCTTTACGAAGGACAACTTTGAAGCACTTCTAGTGCAAACATCGCACAAGGAGTGTGGCCCAAATCTTCGACAACATAATAGTTCTAGGTGGCTCGGGCATTAGGACTGTGCCTTAAACGCTTAAGGACTCCCTTAGGAATGTGAGGTGCAGCTTCAGGTTTATCCACAGGTTTCTCAATACGCAAAGCAGTCCCTGGTGGATTAGGTTCCTTTCTTGGGCTGGGTTGTGACGAACCATAGTCTTTTGCACAAGTTACAACTTTCGCAGCATGTACAATGTTAGTGCAACCACAACCACTACCCTTCGGTGGATCTTGATCACCACCAGACTGATCATGGGTCCTTGAGTTCATATTTTGATTGTTAGGTAAAGGGTTTGTTAGCACAGTTGGGCCCTGTGCCAAGAATCTCAAGGCTTCATCAATATGAGGGCACAAGTAAGTGAGGTGATTGTCCTTACACAACTTGCAAGGAAATTTAACCTTACATTTAGCTTGCTTGTCCCCCCTAGCATTATGGGCGTTCTTGTCATTATTATTAGAATTTTCATTCCTATTTCCACCCTTGCAATTATTCTTACCCTTCTTTTTATTCCGTCCAAGCTGTTGGTTACCCTTCTAGTCCGACGATTGCACTGAAAGCACAGTCACCATTTGGGCGGGTTGAGACAAAGTCATGGCTTGTCCCGAAGCAGATTGGTTGATTGACAATTGAATAACTTGTTTTGCAACCAAATCCGTAGGTTTAGCACTCGCACAACCAACAATGCCATTGGCATGTGGTCCAGGTTTAACTTTGGGGTCGAAACTAGAACGCGAAGCATTAGGAATAATCTCATATAAAAAACCGGACTGAGCATAAATCAAGTCCAGTTCCTGCACCCTAAAAATGGCTTGTTCCTCATTTTGCACTCGGGATGTAGAATCATCCTTCGCTATATACGGTAATAACTACTTAAGGAACCATTCGAGGAGGAATTCTGACGGTATAAAGGCTTTCATTAACATCTTTCATCTACGCCACTCTTGGATATGATCCGAGATATGTGTGGCTTTATCCTGCTGAAATGTCGACAAGAGTTCAGTACCCACGTCATAATGCACTGGTAGCTAGAAGTGGTTAAGAAAATTCATCGCTAGATCATCGAACAAAGCGAATGTGCCCCTAGGTAGCTCTATATACCATTTCGTGGCAGGCCCTATAAGGGTGTGTTGAAACAGTCTTAAACGGATGGAGTCCTGATGTAAGGAATTCAAAGAGCACCAGAGGTGAAAGGTAGTAACATGCTCACTCGAATCCTCTCTCGATTTTCCCTCGAATTTGGGTATGTTTGAGGGAAGCTTAGTAGGGATAGCTAGCCAATCCGGGTCATTAACTACAGGATCGTTCGTTAATCTCGACAAGTCAGGAAGATTTAGTGTTGCAAGGAAAGGGAGCCTAGGATGATTAGTTCGATAGAACACTCCCTAATAGCTCTGATTCACATAGGTCTGATTACCATAACCACCATGGCCTTGGCCATAGTGCCCTCCTCCTATTTGATCCATATAGGGTGGCATGTAAGCACCATAATGTGGTGTACATTGACTATTCGGAGCTATAAAGCCATAATTTGGAGAGTAAGCAGGTTGTTGATACCCACACCCATAAGGTGAAGAACCTTGTCCATATTGCATCCCATAATAGGGTCCATAAGTCATCGCATGAGATGTCCTATGAGACACTCCATAAGTCGGAATATACATTCCGGAAGTAGGAATATATGCTCCAGAAGTAGGAATGTGACCTCTAGAAATATGAACATGACCTCCTGAAACAATGGGCGGTGCATGAACATGAGACACAATTGGTCTAGTAACCGTAGTACGGACTTGACTCATAGCAACATTGCGGCCCAAAGGACCACGTGTATGAGGTGGGGGCTGAACATTCGAAGAACTAGAGACAGAGGACGAAGGGACCTATGCAATTATGTACGTGTTATTCCCTATAGTCACTCGTCTCGGATCTAGTATCCTAATGGGATCACTAACCCTAGACCTAGGAGGAATATGTGATGTAGCTTCCACCACTGGGATGGAAGGTGAAATGTGACTTGTGCTCCCAAAACTCTCCGCATGGTAAGGAATGAGAGTGCCCCTAGGCATATTGTTAGGTTCGAACTCAGATTCGGCATGAAATGCCAAATCATGTGTGGGAAAACCATACATACCATAACTACCATAACTAGTGCTCGTGGGTTCAAAATGAGTCTCATAATCCTCTGTCATTCCATACAGGCAGTGCGTCAATGGGGAATCAACCCTAGAGTAAGTAGGTCTATCATGAAAATTTCCTATCTCAGAAATCACAGGACCTAACTCAGTCAAATCAGGTGAAGGATCATAGTTAGGAGTAAACTCCCCATCTTCCACATGAATGGGAGAAGGTGATTCTGGAATACCTTCTATATGGTCTCCCATGGTGTGCGGATCAATGTGCGAAGTAGTCCTCCTGGACTGTCTATTTCTCTCTCCCAAAGGAGGAGGAGATGTCCTGCTAAACGATGAGAACGACGAGGATCCGCACCCGAATCCACAATGACACAAAAATATAAAAGACTCTCTATCTACGCAAACCCTAGGTAAGCTAACATGCACAGAGAAATCACCAATAAAATCTAAAGCCAAATGCAAGCAATCAAGGGTAGGATAAGTGAGCTCCTGAATGAAGCAGGTATGTCTCTCCTAGGAGAGGCTTGAGACTCCCATACACAACAAGCAGAGGTACGTAACCATTTATTCCGGCCCTCATCTTCAACACGTAAATCAACTATGGTGTCCGACCCCAACCTAGACAGGACACCCATAGAATAACCCCTGCAAAGTACCCCGTCGATATCCTAGGTAATCTCACTAAGGTCACCTCAATATAATCAATGCTCAGGCGAACAGTCACAGGCGGGATTGACCGTATGGGTAGGGTAGCAAAGCTAGAAACTCTTGAAAGAGCCCCCAAATACGAATACAATCCTAGAAATATCTTCGGTGCTACTCAGTTATGACTAGGGGTCATCCCAATCAATAACCACTCACACTGCCTCGTGCTTAACTCCCTTTTGAGAGGAGGATCCTGAGAAACACTGGTTATACCAAGGAATTTCACACACTCACCTGGACATACACATACATGTTGTTGTTTAGTGGTCTTGGAGAATTTACTCACAATGAACTATTCCAAGCCCCTAAAACCTAATCTTGTTGGTGAACCCTATCAAATAAAATAGTGTAGTTCATTTTAATTAAGCATTGATTTTAATTGTCTTTATTACTCAAAAGAGGGATATGTTCGTGCAACTAATGGTGTTATGACACAACATGAAGTAAAATGCACACCTACCAATCAATGCAAATGCATTGTGTCCATGAACAACAAGGTATGCTACTATGTGAAATGCACAATTCTCTTCAAATGATAAATGCAATCTTTCCTATATGAAATCCTGAATAATACTCCAAAGAAAATCTAGTGCAAGTACTATGCAAAATGCAACATGCAATGCATGATGATAAGCAAATATTTTTGGATTTTTTGAAATAAAAATGAGATATAAAAGCAAAAAAATGATTCTACAACCCCCAGACTTTGCAAGCACACTCGAGCAGCACTCAAGCAAAGCACTAAGGTAAAATAAATATAATGCACTGATCCCAAAACAAAAAATCGAAAATGCAATGACAAGAACATTCTTCAAAAAGAAAATTTACCCTAAAAAATGTCTCTAGTCAGAAATAGAGGTGTATACAGACTCTAGTAGTATCAAAGGAGACTCAACAATCATCAAAATTCACCCAGCAACCATTTAACTTCCTCTAGAATGAAAAACTAAGGGCATACACGACTGTTCGCAGTAAACTCGCATGTATACACAGAAATAACAGAGAAACACATGTATATACGCGACTATGAGTTTAAAACTCGTGTACAGAAAGAAAGATGCATAAAAATAAAGGTAAATAGACAAGCTGAGACAAACTTCACACCAATCAGACACTACCAGGAAAAAGAGCAATTCAAAGTCATTGAATGCCGATGGAAAAACCCCAAAGGAAAACTAATAGGAACTCCCCAATGGAGTCACCAATTCTGTTGTGGAGAGAAATTCCTATGGCTTGGGGTACCACAACAGATAACTTGACTCTAGAAATCAATCTTTTTCAATATGCAATAGAAATTAAATATCTAACACTAAGGGATCAGACCTCGTACCTTATTCCAAACGGTTGAAGTAGATCCCCGTTGAGCTTTCCAACTTCAGCTTGAATTGATAAATCACTTCCTCAACAACAAGTAAACAAGACAAGCATACTATTTGTATTGGTGTTAGATCTATTCTAGCATATATAATCAACAATGTATAAGCATTTGAAATCACCCATTGATGAAATATTCATTCAAACATACATTATTGGATAGGAAAAGATAATTCTATTAATATAAAATCAGAGATTACAATGGATACAACCTCTACCGGAATGTCTGCGAATCGAAGAAACTCGAATCCCCCACTTGGGCCTCCACCACCTCAATCCTCCATCTCTCGATAGCAAACTTACAAGCAAAAGGAAAACTTGGGAAGAACACAAAAGTGCTCCAAGGGACAAAGGGATGCAAACTCAAGCACAAATTCCGTCAACAATGGACTATAGTTTCTTTTCTCTCAATTATCTCATATGCCTTCAACGTACCAAGGAGTTCCTTATATAGATTTTCAAAGGGGTAATGAAAGGTCAAATCCGAGTGATCTTAAGGCATAGGGAATGCCAGGAGTCAAATGAGTTGAATCCATGTTAAGGAAAACTCCAAAAGAATTTGGATTATGCACACATCCTGATGTATGCAGTTTTAGGGGTCAAACCTGCATATATACACAATTAGGGGTTTAAAATTCACGTATATGAATTTTCACATGTTTATAGGGATGCTCAAGGAAAGATCAAAAGACAAAAAATGGTCCAAGGGGTCTAAGGAGTTTGCAGAGGGACAGGGGAAGGCCATACAAGTGTGATTCACCTAGAGTGGTAAAATCAGCTATAACAATATGTAGGTATGGCCTCAACCCATTTTGTGAAATAATCAATGGCTATGATGATGTAAGCATGCCACCCTGCTGAGGTAGTCTTACAATGCATGAAGTCAATCCCCCATTTGGTGAATGGGCCAACGGCAATGAGGGGGAGTAGTGGAGTAGGATGGGTGCGATTTTTAGGATAAAAGTGTTGACAAGGTGGGAATTTCTTAATAGCCTCATGACAATATTTGAAGATAGAAGGCCAGAAATAGCCAGTGCAAAGGATTTTCTGTGTTGTAGCCATCCCAGATAAATGACCGCCATATGCTCTAGAGTGGTAATCATTCAACACATGTTCATCCTCCTCGTGAGTGAGGAAACACCAAAGAATAGAGTTAATCCCACATCTATACAAGGTATCATTCAAGATGAGATAGTATTTTGCATGGTGACAAATATGGCGGTGATCATCACGGGATAAATGTGGCTGAAATCGTTGTGTCTTGAGCTAGATAAGTAAATCTCCATACCAAGGATCAGTAGTGCTAATCAGGAATAGGAATTCATCCGGAAATGAATCACTGGGCTCAAATTCCATCGAAGCACAGGAAAGATCACATATAAGCTCGACAAAGACCAAGTATTTCTTTGATGTGGCCTTGGAAAAATCCAGATCAAACTCTTGAAGGATGGTGATCCAGCGGGAGAACTTGCCCCCGAGCACCTGATGAGTCAAGATGTAATACATCGGGTTTTGATCTACCAATACAATGGTAGTGGGGAGTAGAATGTAGTGATGAAATTTGTGTATAGCAATGACCGTAGCCAATGCTAACTTTTCCACACGTGAATAATGGATTTTGGAATCCATAAGATTCTTACTAGCATAATAAATCACATGCTCATGACCATGGAGATTTTCCTACACTAAAACCATGGTGATGGTAGTAGTGGAGGCAACAATATACAAGAGAAAGTCCTTTGAATAATCCATGGGGTGTATATGATGGGTGAATGAGTCAAATCGTGCTTAAGATTATCAAAGGCACGTTGGGCCTAGTCATCCCAGAAGAATGGAGTGTTCTTCTTGAGGAGACACATATAACCATGCATTTTGTCTATGAAATTGCACATGAAATGGCTTAGAAAGTTTTCCTTCCCTTGCAAACTTTGGAGTTCAAGGAGATTAGTTGGGGCTGGTAGATCTAAAATAGCGGAAATCTTCAAAGGATTGATCTGGATTCCATCTTTGGATACCACAAAGCCTAGTAGACTTCCCATCTCAACGCAAAAAACATATTTATGCAGATTGAGCCATATATTATAATGACGACATCTCAGGAATATGTCTCTAAGATGACCAAGGTGGTCCTCCCATCGCTTTGAATGAGCAGGGAGGTCATCAAGGTATGGTTCAACAATATGTTTAATGTCTTGAAATGCATAGGACATCGCACACTGGAACGTGGCTCCAACATTTTTTAGGCCAAAAGGTAACTTCTTATATGCAAATTTTCCCCATGGGAAAATGAATGCCATCTTATGCTGATTGGAGGGTAATATCTCAACCTGAATATAGCTAGAGAAGCCATCCATGAATGAAAAGATGACACTTCCAGCACAGTTGTCGATAATCTGATCGATGCGCGGAGTAGGAAAGTTGTCCTTAAGACAAGCTTCATTCAAATCCCTAAAGTTGATGCAGACTCTAATGGTGCCCTACTTTTTATTTATAGGGAAAACATTCGATACCCATTTCGTCAGGGGTACAGGATAAATAAACCCAGCTTGGAGAAGTTTCTCAATTTCAGGTTTAATAGCTGCGGCCTTCTGAGGATGGACTTGCCTAAGTTTTTTCCTGACAAGTTTAGCTGTAGGATAGGTTTTAATCTCATGGACCACAATGGATGGGTCAATCCCCGCCATCTCTTTATAGGACCAGGAAAAAATATCACAAAAGTCCTTAAAAAGTTCCTTATATGCTTCAGATTCATCTACTGAGTAGTTCTGCCCAACATGAACATGCTTGATAGTATCAGGCTTGGCTGATATGTCAATCGGGTTCGTTTGAGTAATGTTGCAAAGGTTTCCTTCAGAATCTGTATCTTGCAACAATATAGGACTTTGGGGGACGTTGACAATATCGGTAGGAAAAAAGGATACAAAATCATGGCCAACCGAATTGGTGTTGGGGAGGAACATGGATCTATGATGGTGATCCTCCCAAATGGGCTCATTCATATTCATGATCTCCATAATGGACTCATCGAAAGGAAAAGTCTCAGAGAGATAATCTAGAATAGGAAGAGAAGGTTCTAACTAGTACGGTAAATGGTAAGGATCTAAAGCCACAAGATGAAGGTCATCAATGTGATCATCGAAAAAGGTTTGAATGGTGTCATACATAGCTTCATGTGGACTCAACAAGGTGGACTCAGAAACATGTTTACCCTTAGTCTCATAATGAAATGAGGTGATCATATGGACTGTCGCGGTATCCGTGCTAGGAGGAGTGGTTGGAAAAATCCCCATAAGGGATGAATCCTTCAACATGCCTACCCCAATCGACTAGTAAGAAGGAGGGGACTAACCTAACATGGGGATGTTATTAGCCATGGAGGTAGTAACATCCGACATATAGAAATCAAGATGATCAATAGTAAAAATTCTCCCTAGATGCAGAAATTGAACTATTCAAAATACTGTTGAGGAAACAATAGTTATGGCATAGAACCAATTCCTTCCTAGAAGGATGTTGTAATATAAAGGGGAGTCTACCACTTCTACTTGAATCGAAATGGTTTTCCCCCCCAGCTCGACTGTTAGGGCTGATATGAGACCATGGGGTTGGAAACCTCATCCGTCAAAGGCTTTAAGGGTCACAGGTGATGTGACAAGCTCGGGAGAGCTGAGAGCCTTCCAACAAGTCAAATACAAAACCGAGGTCGAAGCTCCTTCATCCAGTACCATTCGAAAAACTTTCTTTCCCACTACTTTTGTAATGATCTGAAAAGCAAGTTTATGCGGTAATATAGGCTTGTAGTTCTCAACATTGAAATGAATCAAGTTAGTATTATTCGGGTCTAAAAATCCTAATGCTATCAACAAGTTTTTACGCTGTGTAGGGCAACTTTGGATTACCTCTAAGGTCGACATTGCACAAGGTTCCTGAGTGAGATCTTCAACCACATTATAAAATTGAGCAACTCGGGCATTGGGATTAAAGACAGCCTTCCAAAGAGTACTCCTAGGTGGGTGTAAAATCATGTCAAGAGTAGGCTTCTCAATAGATAAGGGGATAGTAGATGAGGATTCAGGAGAACTAGTAGAGGGAGCTTTACCTGAAGAAGAATAATCTTCTTTCTTATTTGCGGGTTTGTCATAATTCTGACTTCAAGTTTGCAGATTGATGGTATCTGAGGAAATCATACAAATTTCCTCTGATGAACTAGAGTTACCCTGATTAGACACGTGGTCTATCAATTTTTGTTGAGAGAGAAAAGGATCCGTAAGTATTGCGGGTGCAGGATTGGACTTCAGAAACTAGGAAATTTTGTCCCTACGAGGACACTCCTTTGAAAAATGGTCACCACCGCATAGCAGAAGGATATTTTTCCTTGCTTTTCCCTTTGTCGTTATCACTGTTGGTTGGTCATGGAGTCTCCTACTGGTTTCCAAGTTTTTTATTTCTATTTTTACCTTTCTTTTTTTTATTACCTGAGGTTTGAGTACTTTGAATAGAGTTGACCTAGGTGGAAACCTTAGGAGTTGAAGGAGTAGGGGTGGCAGTTAGGGTTTGCTTGGTAGGTTTCATTGCTGACGAGGACTGGATTGAACCAAAAATCCCATCAATAGGTACTTATGTTGGTGGCTTGGCAGGATTAGTGTTGGGGCGAGGAGCTTGAGGAATCAGGTCATAAAGAGTTCCAGACTAGGAATATACCAAGTCTAGGTACTGATCCTGACTAATAGCCTGCTCTTCGGTAATAGCACTGCCCATAGCCACATCTTAGGCAATAGGAGGAAACAAGGATTTAGTGAACCAATCAGCTAATAACTGATCTGGAATAGGGGCTTTAATAAGCCTTCTTCTCCTTCTCCACTCATGAATATGATCAGAAATGTGGGTGGAGGTGTTCTGTCACAGAGAGGTTAAAAGATCAGTGCCCGTTTCATAACAAATAGGGAGCTGAAAGTGTGTAAAAAACACGATTTCCAACGAGCCAAAATTAACAAATGAATGTTGTGGGAGTTCAATATACCACTTTGTGACTGTATCGGTCAAAGTTCGTTGAAAGAGTTGTAACCAAACTGAGTCATCCATGAGGGAGTTGGAAGAACACCACAAATGGAATGTCATAACATGGTTCTTCGGGTCGTCTCCTTGCTTCCCGTCGAATTTCAGGATATCCGATGGTAACTTTACTAGAATGGGAGGCCACAAGGGATTGTGTCGAATGGGATCATTAATCAACTTGGATGAATCAATAAATTCCAAAGTTTCTAGGAAAGGTAACTATCGGTTGGTTTGCACATACTGATAATATTGATATGGCATATAATTACCAGTAGGACCATAAGTTGACTGAATAATAGGTTGTTGTGATGAAGAACTACCAGAAAATCCTCCTGCAGGGGGTTGAATTCCAGGACCAGGGCCACTAGGACTGCTAGGGCCTCTAGGAGGAGGACCACCAAGGCCATCGGGACCACTAGGACCACCGAGACCACTAGGACCACCAGGACCACCAAGACCACTGGGACAACTAGGACCACCAGGACCACCAGGAGGCAGACCACTAGACCCTCCAGAGCCACCAGGAGGTAAACCTCTAGAGCCTCCAGAACCACTAGGCTGAGGGCCACCAGACTCTCCAAAGGAATAAGGAGGAAATCCACCAGGCCCCCTAGGACCACTAGGACAACTAGGACCATAAGGAGGAAAGTTTCCATATCCTCCAAGACCATTAGGACCCCAGGGGGAGGACCTCCATAAGGTGGTCCTCTGGCACCTCCCACAGTATGTACAGGTATCCCCCACATAGCTAGCATCTAAGACCAGTTGGGTTTCCCCCATGGCATAAAAGTGTTACTAGGGTATGGAATTCTAGCATAAGGCATTCCTGTAGGATTGGGTGGATGATTACCTATAGGTATTTGATAACCATAACATCTAGAAGACTGAACGGTTACAGGTTGTCCCCCAAGGGCTGACCTGAACTGGATGGGGGATTAACCACATTAGTATGGGTGGGAGGGACATAAACCCTAGATGATTCTATGTTAGAGGTCTACCCTTGAATAGGTACAATTTTGACCATAGATAATGTAGGTCGTCCTAGGGGTTGCCCCGTGGCACTAGAAGGTACCGATGAAACAAGAATTGAAGGCTGGGCCCCAGGTGCAGAATACCTGGGAGGATTAGGAACAGACATAACATGAGAGGTGATAGGGGTGGTAATTTAACCTTGGTTGTGGGGTGCTATTGGAGGATCTATAATCGGTTCAATGGGTCTCATAGAATCGGCAAGTGAACGATATACACAGGAATGGATGTGGAACATGATGGTGTTGGGCCTTATAATTCATCTATTTGCTTATCAATCTCCTATGCATGAAGAATGGAAGCACAATATTGCCTACGTTCTTCCTCATCTTCAGAAGATTTTAAACGGGTGCCAAATGAGGCAATGGTCTGTTCTATAGAGGTATCCCAAAATGGAGCATTGGGACCATAATCCGGACGGGTTGTATCATCAACATGACCTTCCATAGGAGAATGGAACGATGTATTTCCCCGAGAAGTTTGTTGGACCAAGGGAAGCGAATGTGAAGAATATGGTACTCCACTTTTCGTAACCACATTATCTCCCACTTTGGAAGTGGTAGCAGCTCTTTGGTCGATAGCTTCCAGTGGATTTTCTCCTAAACCAAGAGTAAAATTGGGTGGCAAGCCCCATACTCTTCTGGACTGTCTTAACTCATCCAGTTTGTACAGTTCCTATCTAACCTAGGGTCTCAAAATATAGAAAACACACCAAAAAACTTCCCTACACAAGCTATAGGTCAAAACAAGCAAACTTTAAATGATAGGAGGAGTTCAAAAAGTCAAGTCCCTCAGCAGGATTGTCAAGAAGGTGCCACTCGTGATATACCTTGAGGGTACGTGCGTAGTAATCTCCTTGAATGTTTTTCTTGGTGTATGGCTCCAAGCAAGATGGCCAAAAGGCTTTTCTCAGATAGATAAGGTATCCTAGTGGGGTCTCCTGATATACTCAAGGTACGTGGGAGCTCGAATCGGTAGTAGTGTTGTCTAATGCACAACCGTAGACAAGGGGCCTTCCAATATACAATCAAGTACGTGGAGTACCTTTCTATATACCTCAAGGGTACATGAAAGGTTGTTTGATATATCGACTCTACGTGGAAGAACCGTGCGAGTCTCAGGATGTAATGCTGGAAAATAACGACAGCTCCTATGCTTAACGATGCTCGAACACGTCTCTAACCTATCACTCCAATTGCTACATAAATTTTAACCTATAACTACCGTTAATTTCAAAGAGGACGGTTAGGTGAATGCATGATGTTTTGACAGAAAAGTAAAACCATGGAATATGTTTGTGCAAATATTTCACTTTACTGTTCAGTATGCCTACTTACGGGAGGGAAAGAGAGTATTTTGTTTTGTTTCAAAACCAAAAATATTTCCAAACAACAGTCATGAACACCAAATCAAAGACAAGCAATAACTTTTCCAAACTGATTTCTCTTTTCTGAAAGCAATGAGAAGGGGAAGAATCTCTTTTCCTAAAAGAAAAACCACAAAGCACACTATATGCAAATGCACTCTATTTTTTCAATTTTCTCAAAATATAAGCAAATCTAACTTAAAACTACCATATTTTTTATTTTGATTGAGATAGTTCTAAATGCATAAGAGGTGAAATAACATGAAGATCCTAAAAGCTTGTAAATCCACTCAGAAAACCAATGTCCAACGCTCAATGATGATATCCTAGTCTCAGTCAAAGAATTTTTTTTTAAAGGAAGGAAAAGGAAGTTTACTATGCAAATAAGAAATGAAACCTAGAAGCTAATATAGTGTTCTTCTTTTAGTCTATCTAACATAACTGAAAAGAGATTTTACTAACACCCTAAGATTTTCAAAAACAAGAAATCCTTTCGCAGTCACAACCAACAAGCATAGAAGCAGATGAACACTCAAAAAGCATAATCTAGCCTTTGAATTTCCTAATTAAACCAATATTAAACCATAAAATTTCAAGCCACAAGAATATGATTCTATCACACAAGTCTAACAATGCAGAACTGAAAGCAACACAACTCAAATTTTTACAAAAAAAATGAGAAAAAAGGGTTTTGGAATGATGTCTACCTGGCACCGCGCTTCTCTGGTGTTGACAAGGTAGTTCTGTCCGAGCACCACTTCTCACCAATAGGTTACAGGTGGTGGCACCACGTACTTCTCACTTTGTTAAGGCGGTGGCGCCGCTCCTCATACATTGCATAGGCACAATTCCCTGTAGATGACCAAAACACAAAGAGAATGATGGATCAAGTCAAAAAACGACTAGATCAAGGTAAATACTACTAGATTGAGTATGAAAATAGATCATAAAAGGTCGAGATGACTCAGATCTGAATAGATCTGGAAGTTTCAAACCCAAATAGACTAAGTCAGAAACTAGATCTGACTGAAGAGAGTTGAAGAAGGATCCTGGATTCGAACAACTAATACATATGTCTATTCCCCAGCGGAGTCGCCAGATTTGTTGGTTGGAATATTTCACCTCCTGCAGACAGCAAGGTGTTCCACTGGTATGAATGGTTCAGATCCAGAACAAATAGAGGATAGAGGTTGAAGACTCTCCCTAGATGCCATAGATACCTGGAATGAAATTCTTCAATAGTAACACTGTGTAGCTGCAATAAAGCTTCAACATGCAAACATATCGAAACTGCCAAATATAATCTACTGATCTATGTTAGTGACTGAGGAATCTAACAACATACATGTGAAATCAAACAACAACAATATATGTGGGATAGAAATCAACTTGCATTAACATAGAAATATGAAGAAGTTTACAACCAAGCCTTAATGTTGACATGCATCTCCATGAAACCAAGCATTCTCATCCCCATAGGATCCGACTCTAGCTCTTTATGCTCTCCAAATGGTCTTGTGCCAAGTGATCAATCCAATAGCATAACAATACCTTAAGAGTTCCCCCCTCAACCATGGATATGAGCTTGTATTTATAAGGCTCAATGGATAGGGTAGGTTAAGAGATTAGTGGGTGAGGTGGCCTCTAAGATCCTAGGATGAGGGATCTCGAGCTCAACTGACCCACAATAGTAGGAATAAGGGAGGACATGAGGCTTATCATCTAGAAGCCTCGAGAAACTTCTCTTTTTCCCCTTTTACCCAGGGTACCGCATTTCTCCTTCAATGACAAAGAGGTTCTGGTAAAAAATGCTTATGGTTTAAGGACCATAAGCGGTGGCACCACTTGTGGGAAATAGGGTATAGGTGGTGCGAACAAGGTACCACTCCTAGACAACAGAGGAAGTGCGGTCTTGGGAATTTTCATGTAAGATTGATAATTAACATGAGTTTCCACTCTAAGAGCTGGGATTTAGGGAAAATAGGTATTTCCAAGGTCTTATCACATGATGGTGATAGGATTTTGGTATAACACCCTCCTTATCTCTTCCCCTTCAGACGCATTCTTTATTCTATGATGGTAGAAGCATGAAACTTTCCTTCATTATTTTTATTTTTATTTCACTCTCTTACAAAGTAACCTTTCTTCCCATAGTAGAAGAATTTATCCTTTGATTTCTTGAATTTCTTTGTGAACTCTTTATTCTTTGCGTGGAAGACCTTCTTGAAAGCAAATTCCTTCCTTCCTTTCTTCATTCTTACCGTGAGGGAAAGATTTTCTATTTAGTGCACATTTCTTTGTTTTGGATGCACCCCTATTTTTGAATGCAATCATGCCATAATATATTGAAGTTGGGATGCTATTCTCTTCCATTTGCCACTCCTAAGAATGTATCCCATAAGGAAGGGACTTCATTGATGGTTTTTTGAAGAACATCGTCCTCATCTGTCACCACACCGATGCTTTCTATTTGATCTCTTACATGTGCAATATTTGAAAATAAGGATGCTATAGTATCAACTTTCTCCATATTTAGGTTGCACAACTTGGTCTTCAAATCCCTCTTTAGAGTAGGGGCCTTCTTCTCATAAAGATTCATGAATGTGTCAAAATACTCTTTTGCCATCTCCAATGGTGTGATCACTGACATCAGATTCTCTTTTATGAAGTCATATATGATCCTCTTTTCCTTTTATTATTTATTCTTGTAATTTACTCTTGTTTCATTAGTGGTAGGATCCTCTACCACTGAAGTCACTAGTAAATCAAGATCATGCTCCTCAAGAAGGTTCAACACTCTCGCCTTCCATGTGTTGAAGTTGGATGTACCGTTAAGGTAGTGTTCCGTTCGAATGGAGATCGATATCATGGATGGAATATTTTTATCAAGTATTCAAGATATATCGAGGCTTATCTTACTACCTAGAACTAAGCTCTTTCATTTCCTATTCTCTAATACCATGTGAATGTTTGAGAAAAATCGGAGAACCTTGAAACTTTTTTCGATTAATTTCAACACACTTAAATATCATAAATCAACATTTAGATGAACTTATCAATCACGTATAAATATTTTAAACATTTCAAGAACATCAATATATCATCCACATATAAATCTCTTAAACCTATCAGCCACATATTTTAATCAACCATGAGAAACAAGATATACCCTCGGAAAACGCTCTAAACATAGAGGATAAAAAACCCAAGAATTCATTGAGTATGATAGATAGATTTGTAGAGAATGGTTTACAACACAAAGAAGATTGCGATAATAGATATCACCTCAATAATAGAGAAGAGATCCACTCATACAATTGTACATCAAACTTTCCAAGTGCTTAGCACTTTAATAACAAGTTAATACAACTTTCATGCCATGGATACAAACCAAATCACTCTAAACTATTTGAATTGTTCAATTAGAACAACCACTAGAGGATCCATATTCTCTCCATACATTCAATAGCACACAGAAGTACTGGAACTCACCACATGCAATAATTATCACCCTTTCTAATATTCATGTTAAGCTAGCCCTTAAGATTCTCTATCATGCACAATCTATGCACCCTATTTTCCTCAATTAGCTTTAATTGGATGCTAATTGACTTGAGCTAAATGTGAGTTCTATGAACTGAATGTGAGCTCTCTGAACTGAATGTGAACATAGTGAACTAATTGTGAACTAGCTGAAATGAACTCAATATTCATTTGAGTGTATGACCATAAAGTTAGGAGGATAACTAAATGTCCTTGATGCTTTCACAATTAGTGACACCATGCTCAATTTATATTATTGACTTCTGCATGGAACTTCTTAGTAAACTAATGCATGTTTATTACAACTAAGGCTTCAACATAATTCTTATTAATTCGAGTTCACTTCGAGGCATGTGTAGGCAATTCGGATTCTCTCTCTTTCTTTCTAATTTATCTCATTATATTTAATTAATAACTGCATGGTCCATATGTGTATTAATTATTTATACATCTTATCATATCATACTCAAAATAATTATTCCATGTTAATGATCATATCATATTACCCTTGGTCATATAATCACATGCTAAAGTATATCACTCTAGGGGTAGCTAATCCCTAAAGGATACTTATAGCACTCACTGACCATGACTAGTAATGCATCACATAGTATAACCACTTTACCAAGTAAAGTATGCCACCTCAAAACAATGAGGATATTTGTAGGACTTGATATTACTCAGAAGTCTATTGTATTGATATTACTCATAATAAAAGCTTGCAATTACACACACGTTCACACTTTATATTACTCACAAGTCTATAGTCTTGATATTACTCACAAGACTAATAATACACCATCACCACCTTTCATATGAGGATACATAGGACTTGATATCACTCACAAGTCTGACTTGATATTGCTCACAAGTCTATAAAATGACTCATGATGTTGTACAATATACAGTTAGGTATAGAGAGAGGTGGGGGTGTAGAGAGACAGAAAAGGGGGTTAGGGATTAGAGTGAGAGAGAGAGTGTTAGGGATTAAATTAAGAGAGAGGGTTCTATGGATAAAGAGAGTGGTAGTGGGGGTATAGAGAAAGCAAGGGGGTATGGTTTGAGACTAGGGAGAGAGAGAGAGAGAGAGAGAGAGAGAGAGAGAGAGAGAGAGAGAGAGAGAGAGAGATGGGGAAGGGAAGGGATGAATGGGGAGAGAGAGGGAGGAATTAGATCAATAGTTAAAGGAGGGGTGTGAGGAAGAGAGGAAGAGAGAGGAAGGTATGGGAGAAAGAAGAGAGGGGGGGTGGAGGGGTTAAGAAGAGAGGGAGATATACATGGAGGGTTAGGGGGAGGAGGAGAGATAAGGGAGTGTCATAGAGAACGAGCGGGGTTAGGGAAATTTTCTTATGTGTCTATGTATACCCCTCCATCCCTAAATCACCCTCTTTATATCATTGAATATCTATAAAGGGAGAAACATAAGAGTGGTTAGGGAGAGAGGATGATATAAATATGGTGTGTTGGGAGAAAAGAGAGAGAGAGATGCATAAACAAACATATAGACAAAGAGACGGGGTATTAGGTAGAGGAAGAGATAAAGAGGGTGGTTTAAGGGAGAAAGAAAGAGAGGGAGGACGGGGGCCATGGGGTTATAGAGGGTGAGGGGGAGTTAGGAAAATGAAGGGTTGGAGAGAGATAAAGATAGGGGGGAAGAGGAGTGTTAGGGACAAATAGAGAGAGTGTGAGGGAAAGGAGGAGAGAGAGGGGGGGTATGGTTATAGAGTGTAGGGAGGGTNAGAGAGAGAGAGAGAGAGAGAGAGAGAGAGAGAGAGAGAGATGGTGGGGTTGTGTGTGTTTGTTACTTTGTGTGTATGTGTGTGTGCACACATCCATGAGAGAGATAGAGAGAGAGAAGTGGATTAGGGAGATACAAAGATATAGAGGGTAGTTTATATAGAGAGAGAATGATGAGGTTATAGAGAGGGGGGTAGAGTTAGGGATCAAAGAGACAAATAGGGAGAGAGGGAGATATAGATGGGGTGTCAGAGAGAGAGGGGGAGTTAGATAGAGAGGGTTAGTATATCTATATATTAGGGGGTAATAGAGAGAGAGAGAGAGGAGCGGGGAGAGGACAAATGAAGGGAGAGAGCCTGGGGGATTAGAGAGATAGAGAAAGGAGGGGGCTTAGGGAGAGAGGAAGAGAGAGGAGGTTTAGGAAAGGGGGAGAGAGTGGGGGTGTTAGGGAATGGGGAAGAGAGATAGAGAAGAGGAGGGTTAGGGAGATAGGTTGTGGATAAAATTAGGATCCATTTGGAAAACCCAAGCATTTCACAAAGTTTTACGCTATGTATGAATTTATCGTTTGAAATGACAACTTGGATGTATTATTGATTTTGAATACAATTATTAAATCCTTTGTGAAATTACGTCGTCCAAAATTAATATCCCTAGTATCATACACAATGAATTCCACTCACCCCTAACAATAGATCTTGAGCACTCACACCACCCTTTTCCTAGTTTTTGTTGTGGGTATTTGTTCTAAATTATGCATCTTTAATGTCAATGATGGGAATATTAAATGGAAATTTATGTTGAATTGGTTTGTGAACAATATCAGGTCTCTCAAATCATTCGAATGGATAGTGATGATATGAGGAATCTCATTTATGATATGATCATTTCATCATTTCCCAAATTTCGATGAAAATGCTCTGAAACTATTTGAATGACAACAATCTATATGATAAGCTAATTTCACAACAAAATATATTGATTACGTACGGCATATGCATAATATCATTGTCAATATCGATTGATATACTCAAAATTATGATCTATTACATAATATTCTATGTACAATAATCTGATTTTTTAAAGAAAGGTTTCTTGTATTAATTAAGTTCTTGATTCAACCAAACAAATTGTTTCCTTCAACTCAAGTTTCTTTTAGCATTTCTGGAAATCTTTTATACCTTTAGGTGAAATTCCTTCTTGTGTTTTTCTTCAAGTTTGGTTTGGTTTTTTAACTATGGGACTTGGGATTTACTATGTTTTAAATAAAGTCCAATATTGGTAGGGGGGTTATGGGAATATTGGGTTATAGAGAGGGAGGGAGGGTTCAGGAAAGGTTGAGATAGAGAGAGATAGGGGGTAGAGATAGAGATGGAGGGAGATGGGGTGATAGGGAGAGGAAGGATATGGTTAGGGACAAATAGAGAGGGGGGTGGATTTATATAGAGAGAAGAGGGGTTAGGGATAGGGATCATGGGGACAAAGGAATAGAGAGAGATATAGGGAAGGGGATGGAGAGAGCCAGGGATATCAAAGAAATAGAGAAATCATGATGTATGATAGGGAAAATGCATATGTTTTATAACATGTATGTATTTTTCTATCATATATTTGACCTAATGATCCAGTTATCGTTAATTTTAGGGATCAAGGGTGCCTTCCTTGATTCATGCAACTCGATATTAGTCATAGTCAGTTATGACATCAATTCTTAACTAGTTAACTGATTTATGTGCACTCCTTAAATGCCACTTCTATTTTTGGAACTAAAACTATCTAATGTGCCCTACCTACCTACCTACCATATTTTAACTTCCACTCACACTCAATTAACTGATCTCACCAGGTGTTACAACAAGTTATATGTCTAGTGGGTAGTTTAAGTCTATCTAACCCTGCCACATGTGTGGAGTTCAACTACCTCTTTAGGATCTCAAATTTTCCCTTTGGTGTTGTATTATATATTTACATGTAATGATGAATTATATGGTATGGAAGATTTTTCCAACTGTTCTTCAATTATTTTTGTCATATCACATTATTATTCTTCTCTATTTTTGTTGTACAATTTATGTGAAAATAATTTTTGTCACAAGATCCATCTGTCACTGAGTGTGAGCAGCAGTTCTATGTCTAGTGGGTAGTTTAAGTCTATATAAACCTTCCACATGCGTGGAGTTCATATTCCTCTTTAGTATCTTGAATTTTTCCTTTGGTATTGTATTATATATTTACACATAAAGATGAATAATATGGTATGGAAAAAATTTCCAATTGTTCTTCAATTCTTTGTGTCATAAAACATTATTCTTCTTCTCTATTTTTCTTGTACAATCTATGTGAAGATTATTTTTGTCACAAGATTTTCTTGTCAAAATATAATAGAGATGACAAGGAATTTTTGATGTAATGAAAGGATTTGTAGATCACTACATTTGAAAATGATACTACAATAGGTTTGAAAACTCCACTTCAATTGAAATTTATGGACATTGCAAACTTTTGATGCTATGCATTAAATTCATAACACAAAATTTATAATCACATTATAAAACCCTAGTCTTTCCATTTTTATTAAATTGGTTGGTTTTCTCCGTAATTTATATATTTCCATAGTCTTATCCTTTCAATAGGGTTATTCCATCAATGGTATAATATAGTTCTTAGAAGTTTGTTGTTATATTTTATATTCATTAATTTTAAAAAATACAAAAATTATGCAACATGACTAGATAATAATTTCTAGATGTAATTGAAGGATATGTGGGTCACTTCATTAAAAAATGATCCTTTATCAGGCCTAAAGGATCCAATTCAATGTCCACATTAATCGACATTGTAAGCTTTTGATACTAGGATTTAGATGCATAACACAAACCCTAGCACTGCATTATCAAACCATATTCTTTAAATGTTGATTATGGTTTGGATTCCTCCTCAATTATATAGTTACATAGCCTTGATATTTTCATTGGGTTATTCCTTAAATGGTTACATAGTATAATTCTTTAAAGTTTGTTCAATTTTTATTCATGAGTTCAAAAAAAGATCAAAATAATGCAGCATGAATACATAAGGAATTTCGATGTAACTAAAGGAAATGTGGACCAATTCATTTGAAAATTATACTTCATTATGTGTAATAATCCACTTTAATGAAAATTGAAGGAAACTACACAGTTTAGATACTAAGGTTTATGTGTGTAGCACAAACCGTAGCATCACATTATCGAAACCCATGGATTTTGATGTTAATTATTGGTTTGTAATCCTCCTCAATCTATATATTTCCATAGCATTAACCTTTTCATAGGTTTATTCCTTGAATGGTATAGTATAGTTATTTAAAAAAAATTATCAGTGTGTTCATTCATGAATTTACAAAAAGGACCAGAATTATGCAACATGAGTAGATAAGGAATTTTGGATGTAACCGAAGAATATTTGGATCATTTAAATGAATATTGAAGGACATTGAAAACTTTTGATGAAATTCTAGAACCAACCTCTCACTTCTCACTTCACATATCTTAATTATGGTATCATGTATAATGAAATAAGTATTACAACCATATGTGAACTTTAAGTTCAATTAAATAAAACATAATTATCCATGTATTCTAGAACAAGAACTGTGATAACCTTGATCATATTCAATATCATGTTATTCTTTAGGGTTTACATTCATAACACAAACCCTAGCATTACATAATAAATATATATCATCGTACAAGATAAGTCTCTCCATAAATATGCCAACATTAGACATTATTATATAGGGTGGTCAAGAGAGTACAAAATATCTATCGGTTAGACTGACATTAAGAGAAATAAACACTTCATAATTCATCTAAAAGGATCCATAAATGCGTTTAAGTTCAATAACAAGAAATTAAATTTTTCTACTCAAAGTTCTTTTTCCTTGAAAAATATAGATGGAGAGCTTATGGATAGCATGTTGGCATAATTATTTCCTACGAACAATTGTAGGATATTATGACACTAAATTATGTTAATTGATTTGATTTTATTCCCTTTACAAAAATTCCACATTTGTCATGGAATGGCTTCTTGAAGTAAAATGAAACTTGCATAAAATATTACTAGGGCTCAAATTAAAAAAATATTATTGTTTTTGGACTAGTATTGTGACATTGGATTACAACCAAGGGTTCCTCTCTCCCATGAGTATAGGGAACAAATCTTGTTTTATTTGAAATTTTTTAGATTTAGGGTTTTTCTCAATAAGGGAAAAAACAAATTTTTGCATTAATAGGTTAAAATTGGAAAATTGTGCCCCAGGAGAATCTAGATAGTATGTTCATATCAACCTTTCCTAAGCACACTTGTAGGATCCTATGAATCTCAATTATTCTTTTTAGTTTGGTTTGTATGCACCTGACCCAAATTATCCATGTTTCATTGAATGAATTCAAAAGTCAAGTTGTTACTGCCCATAAACAATAGTTGGTACTTGCCAAAATATTATTATAGGATATTATGACACACAATTATACTGGTTAGTTTTATATTTTTATGCCACCCTGCCCACAAATTCAACGTGTGTCCCTAAATCGCTTCAGGAAGCAAGCTACAAATTTCCATAAACTTTAACCATGAATTAACTTAATAAGTTACTAGTTTTGTTAAAATTATGCCATCAAATTATAGGCATAAGCACCCCTCTCCCATCAGTGTATGTCTTGGATCATGTTATGTTTGATGATTTACTAAACTAGGGTTTTTATCAATAAGACACAATGCAATTATTTGCATTAAAGGTTTTTGGATGTAAAAAAAATTCGTAAGGATCACGTGGACAATGTTTTCATGTTGGCCTTGTCTAAACATGCTTCCAAGATTTTATAACATTAAATTATGTTACTTGGTTTGGTTTTCATGCCTTGATACCAACTTGCCATGTGTCCTTGAGACACTTGGTCTAAACCCAATTGGGGGCACAAAATGCAAAGCATTAGTTTAAAATATATGTGGTCAATTGTAGTATGTTTATTCAATGGACCATTCTCCATATGCATATAATGAGGTTGAATGCAATATTGACTCTTTAGTTTTGACCTCTAGATATAAAGGCTTGTGTTATCATTTCATCTTATGATTTTTCATCATATTGTACTTTTTATCATATCAACTTAGGTTTGTAATGCAAGTTGTAGAAATCGTGTTGTATTATTGAATGTATTCCAAAATTCACCAAGGATATTGAACCCTTGAACCCCTTGCATTTTACAATATAGTGACATTCTAGGAGAACATGACATGATGTGAAGTATTTATACACTCATTTCTAGTGACAAAGGGCCTTTAAACCTTAGTAAGACCAATCTTCATTTGATTCTTGCTCCATTGAGTTTACCACCATCTAGTTTAATTCATATTAAAGACATGATAAGCCATTTTTGTGTGTCATATGCTATCAATGACAATTTTGAGCAATAATATCCAATGTGCCATATAGTGTCCTTGTTTATTGGATAGATAATTTCTTCTTTATTTTTATTTCTCCAAATATGAACTTGCATACATAATATTTTGTTTATGGTTTGACAAAGTACTTAAGTAGAGAAGACATAACAAAAAAAAATAATATAAAAAATCATATACACATGGGCACATTAAATTAAATAATGAATCAATTGAACATCCTCATTACTAAAGAAAATATTTATATTGAGATACAAACAAAATGAAACTTGGCAACGTCAAATAAATAACCCAAAGATTAATTCTAAAATTTAAGCATGGGGTACAAATAGTATAGTAAGTATTAATGTCCCATCCATGATGATTCCATGAGTGATTCCAATGACCTATCCCATTCCAATAAGTTGGAGTGGAAATCAATTTGACTAGGGAATTAATTGGCCCATAATCACTATATGAGGAAAAATTGAACTATAATGGATGATGTGGGTCACAAAAAATAGGTAATAAATGCTAATATACATCAATTATGTGGAATAGGTCCAATCATCCTAAAAAGGTGCATAAGGATGAATGATGTGCAACATGGAAGTGTAACCCCTAATCTAGGTGGAAGGAATCCAATTATGAGGGTATGCATTAGAGGAAATTTCAACTCAAAAATGGCCTTTTAACTCTAATTCAAATTCCATGTCATCATGTGTTAGCCAATGAAATTGCTTTAAATTTAAAATACCGTATAGGTCTAAAACAATTTTTTAATATAAATTTGGGGATAGGTATCATAAAAAAACTACTTTTTTGTCCGTATGTTCGACATATCTCCCTATTTTTTTACTCAAATTTCGATCAAGAGAGTTCATTGTATGTGGAATTAAATTCCACATCCAACGAGTTCCAACTTGGCATACTTTTAATGGATCTCACTACCCCAAAAACAAGAAATGCCTGAAAAATGTGATGATGACATCATCATCATGTTTTTTCAAGTATTTCTTGTTTTTGGGGTAGTGGGATCGATAAAAACTATACTGAGTGGGTACTCGCTGGATGTAGAATTTAATTTTGCATCCAATGATCTCTCTCGATCAAAACTTGAGTAAAAATACAGCGAGATATGTAAAAAATACAAACAAAAAAGTAGTTTTTTTCTTTTCTTCCTCCAAAATTAATAAAGATTATTTTATTATTTTTTAAATTTTCCTTAGGAGGCCCATTTTGAGTTGAAATTTCCTCTAATGTTTGGAATTGTAATATCTTGAGCTAAAAATATGATAAGGAGGGCGCACTAGTGGGAGTGTAACTCACAAGGAATCTCATTAATCATCTCTACACTAAAAATATACCAAGAGAGTGCACTATTGAAGTGTAACTCCCAAGGAATATATGGAAAGAATATATGACATTATGAAAAGCATCTATGACACTATGAAAACATCTATGACATTTATGAGAATGGAAGATCCTAAAAATAGTTAAGGAAAATTATTGAGGTGAAATCGGCCCGGAAAATGAATGTATCTCCTTCCCGATTTGAATTCCTAAAGTTGAATAAGGCCTCATGTGGTCAAATAAAATTATAAGGGAACTAAAAATATCATGAATGATTACTCTCTCAACTCTCTCAAATGTTATTATTATTATTGGGGGGATTTGAACAATAGGGGAGAAAGGGCCTCAATAATAATATAAAATTGATGTAGTAATGAAGGGGAATAAATTTTGGTAATTTTAAATTCAAATTGGAGAGCCATAGTGCTTCTCAAGCTTAGTATATGGACCCATTGCCATTGCAATTAGTTTTGGTGGTGCAATATTCCACCCTAGCTAGCAATGAGAGGAGGAATCACTCTAATTTCTCCATGGAGATGAAATCAGTGAGTGTATGTCCCTATTCAATTGTTGGTTTGATATCATATTTGTGTGTTTGGATCTTAGTTTATAGTAGAAGTTGTTATCCCTAGGAAAATATGAGAAGAAATAACCAGAATAATGCTCAACAAGATGAATATTATGGGCACAAGACAAGTAAATACCGTGATGGAAGGATGCACGACAAAAGAGGAACAAAGCAAGTTGAGATGAGGAGTTTGACCTATTTTTGGTAAAGAGTTAGTTAGAATAAAATATTTATTTTAGTAATAAAGCATGATTGTAATTTGGGGCTATAGTGCCTATTTTTAAATGTAATGGGATGGGTTAAATTAGAAAGATAACATGTCGAATGACAGTTGAGAGTCAGTCAACGGTTAAATCAAGAAGCTATAAAAGAATAAAAGCATCAATCCAAGCTGTGTGCATATTGCTCGGTGATCATATCACTTATTTAGAGAGAAGAGAGAATATAGATAAGAGGAGAAAGAAAGAGAGAGAGAAACCTAACAAAGTGAGCATGAGATGATATAATAATAGATAAATTGTAAAGAATATATAAAGAAGAGTATGCAAGCTGAGTGCATCAACCAAAGGTGTTAAACCTTTTGTCATGCTAGATGAAGAGAACCTTTATGGTTTTTCTTGATGGGTTTCCACATTAAACCTTGTGCCTATGTGTCTTTAATATCTATGTTTATGTTGCATGCATATCTGTGTGAATGAGTTTATATGAATGTGTCGCACACCTAATGAAAGGATCATATGGAATATTAGTAAATGTTAATTCTTTATGTTATATACTGTTATACATGTCGACAGATCAATAGTTTGTCTTCATGAATAATTGTATGAGACAGAAGTATATTTCCAGGTTTCGGTAAAGTGATCCGATAAGGTTGTAATAAGGAAATTCCCCTAACTAACTACAGAAACCTAGTTCTAGAAGTTCTCATAAGATATATCGGGTGATACTCATCTGCATCATAGGTGTTTCTGATAGAGTTATGCTTTGTTGGGATGATATCTTGGGTTTTTGTTGATGAACAAGGATATGAATCTAGGTTGACAGATAAATAATCCAACAAATTTTTCTGGTTCTCAGACCTGAATCATTATGATGGGGATATGTTTTAGTACCCAACGAAACCAAAAATTCAATATTGGGTTGATTATAAAGAAATAGAGTTCGAACGGGAAGAAAGTAAAGGATTGTGAATGATCTCTATAGAATGGTTGGAGCAATACATTTACATAGAAATCCATGAAATTTTCCTTAGCGGGTTTCCTATTGTATTCATTAGTACGAAATGATAAATAAGTGACTAAAAAAATGACTAAAATTCAGATATAAACGACTAGTTTTTAGTCAATGACTAATAATAGCTAATTTCCCCTATCTTATAGCTTGAATAACTTAGTCATATTTAACTTAGTCATTAATTGGTTGGATTATTAGTCATTTATTTAGTCATTGATTTAGTCAATGATGTATTCGTGGATTTAGTCATTGATTGCCACAATTAATGACCAAATATACGACTAAATAAAATACTAGATGATAAATCAAGGTAACCTATTAATGACTAAGCTAAATACGAACAAACATTAGTCACACTCCTATATACTGGAAATTAGCTACTAATAGTCATGTATATGCAAATTTTAGTCATTTTCTTAGTCACAAATTTATGATAGGGAATGGAGGAATCAAACCACCAACCTCCTGCCTATAATTAGGCAAGTTCTACTTCATTGAGTTAGCACCCTTTTAGAACTTGTTATTTTCCTGACAATGATGATATTCAAAAAAAATTTGCATCATTCAAGCATACAAAATGATGATTACCAAGTTACTACAGATCCATAATGGTTAACCTTATACTAGTCCTTCAATTCCTTCAACTGCATTTATTAAGTGCAAATATATATTTGCGAAAATCCCAGAAATGTAAAGGTTCTTCTCATACAGGTCCTTCTTTAATACCACTTGAGGTGTTGATTGCAATTAATCCGTTATTGATCCATAGGAATGACAAGCATGCATCCATTGTTAAACTATCTACCGATTCATCTAGAGTCATGCCAATTGATTCCCAATTGTCAAAAACCTAAAGCATGCATACAATTCACAATCATAAGCATTTCATTTATCAAATAGATTAGTATTTATCCACCACCCAGTTCAATATGGTTTGTAATTTTCATCTCACAATATTGGAAGAAATATGAAATATTTATATATTTATCTTGAAGTGTACCACTCATTCGAATTGAACCTCAAAATCTAGTAAATATCTCCACAAAAATAGTAGTGCACCAAAATTTAAACAAAAAAAAAACAAACTTGTACTTGAAATTCCCAATAACAACAAATCAAACCATCCCCATTGATGTCAAAACAAAAAGGTGGTAGGCAAAAGGCTTTATTGTAATATCATTGTCATGCTTATCTCTTTGTTGACTATGATCATAGTGGAATTGAGAAAGCATTAAAAACCTAGTAGACCTAGGAAAACTGAAGTTGAATATCGTGAATGATATGGAACGCAAGTGTTTGGTTGGAAAATTCATGCAATCAATGAAATTTCCCAACTAGAGAGTGAAAATCCCATCCTGAGTGGGAAAGGGTGAGGGCTGAAAAAATTAAGAAGTATGGAAATTTTTCAAAGGATAGTACACTATCAAAGAACACCTTAGGATCTATAGGGAGTATTAATTTTCCAAAGTGGAAAATGCCAAAGTAGAATATTTTTTAAGTATTTGTGCACTGTTGATCAAGTTGGTAGACATAAACACATTTCATGTTCACTGCAAGATATTTGAATTTGACTAAAAATCATAAGTAACTTGAAAATAATGGTGAATGATGCCATGGAAAGGATACCTTCAGTTTATATAGAAGCAAAGGATGTGGAAATGGTGGCCCATACTCATATTCCTCCAATGTGGTCCAAGCCACCATCCCCTGTAAAATGAACACAAGTGCATGTTTCTCTCAGGTTCCATGAACATCTTACACAACCTTCAGATAGTTTATCAGATTTGGATGTCCATCTTAACTTGAAAGGATGAAAACTTGAAGTATATTTGGAATATTTAAAATATATGTATAAAATGTCTCCACATCTAATAAACCAATACACCATTTAATTATTGCATGCTATTAGAGTGGATCTACATATTGTTAGACAACATTTGGAGATTTTTTATAAGATTTGGATGTTCATTCTGAAGGAAAAAATTTAAAGGATAATTTTCAACCTTTGAAACAGATATACAAAATGCTTATTTATATTGCATGCTACATCCCATTTTCTACTTATATGTATAGTAGTATTCTCAGCAACACATATTTTTTAACTATTTCTAGTAGGTATATATGAACATCAAATCCTAGTCCAAAAGCAACAACTTGATGAAATACACCATCAACCATCCCCCATAAATAAATATGGAATGCCCACATTCCCAGTTTATTGATGTTTCCCTAAAGGAAGGAAATGCCAATGTAGTATTGTAATATTCCCCACATTGTTCATTTATTAATTGTTTACCATAATAAGATTGGCTCTATCAAACTAAAATAAAATTATTTCACAGAGTAGTCCTTAGCGGAGATCATTGAAGGAAAGTTGTGTTTGAGTTTAATGCATTATGTTGCATGTATCCAACAATACAATTTAATACTTTGTGTATAATAACAATACATGGATGTTGATTTGTTAGTGTAAAAAAATGCATCATATAGAAACTAGGTAGAAACATTGCTTTGGATTATAAAAAAAGCATTGATTAACTAGCTATGCCCATCATAGGGAAAAGTAACCTCTAAATTATTTTTAAAAAATCATATAGAAAGTTTGGAATGAACAAAATAGGATCCCTTGTAATCTTCTTTAGTCTCCAATAGAGAAACTCGTCACCCAAAATGTATATAGAATAGTAAAAACAAATATACTACTAATTCCATTTCACATTAAGAAGAATGGGCATTATCTCTAAGTACTCTTAGCCACTAGATAAATGGAAATGAAATGAGATGAAATATTAACAAGAATACCTTTGAGTTTGCTTGCTGAAAAAAAGTACGAATACTTATGTGATCATTTTATTCAAAGGTGACTTAAACAACCACTAACCTGCAATCAAGGCAACAAACCATGTTCAGATTGATACATAAAGAAAATAAAATAAAAGTTAAAGATAGACTATGTCAATCCCACTATCATTTATACCTCAAAAGAGAACTAAAAAATCTCCCACAACCATACAACTTTGTCCAAAATGCCCACTTGGAATGCCACTATTTAAAAAAAACAACAATAAATTGAAAACATGAAAGCAGCAATTTACTCTACCTGTCTATTGGATGTAGAATCCCATAAAATATAGTTAGCAACAATGGTTAATGTTATATAAATTAAAAAAATATAGTAAGCAAATCAACCTAATTGGTCATCATTAAAATGTTATCCTTATAAAGTGGATTTTTTTTACACATCAAGCTTAAATCAATCAAACTAATTACAACTACCAACAACCATTCAAATGACTTTCCTAGAACAAAAACACCAGTAAATATTAAAAAAATGATACAAAGTCGAGAAATATTAGGATTAAGAAAATACAACAATAGTAAAGATTGACACAATACCTCATTAAGTTTTTCCCACACCAAATCAAGATGATTTGTATAATCTTGATATGTTGCTAGGAGGTATAGATCCCCCTTGAACTGTAAATTAAGAAAATGTTAAAACCATAATGCACTCAAATTGACTCAATAAATTTGTCTATGACAATTAAATAATGAACATCTACCCTTGAAAAACAAATAAATGGAAAAAGA
This sequence comes from Pseudotsuga menziesii, assembly GCA_001517045.1. Lineage (NCBI taxonomy): Eukaryota > Viridiplantae > Streptophyta > Pinopsida > Pinales > Pinaceae > Pseudotsuga > Pseudotsuga menziesii. The sequence goes on along the minus strand of LPNX011154668.1, from coordinate 396,783 downwards.
GAAAACTATTAATAATCCACCGACCTTAAACATTATACTAAAGTGGTTGTTATGGAAAAAAACAATTAAGTTTGCAGTCATTCAATCCTTCTTGCAGACAAAATATCCTACCAAATTAGATATTGCATGTGAGTTTTTTGTAAATTTGATAAATTTGAAATATGCACAAAATTCATATAAAAATCCACACCAAAATAGTATGCATAATTAGGTTACCCAAAAGCTATCAATTGTCTAGAATTACTTCTCAAAAAATTATGAATCAGTATTCCTACATTTAAGGCCTCATTTAGAATTCCAACAAGAAACACAAAACTTCCCTAATACCAATATTTTGACATCAGTATACCATAGACAATTTACATGGAACATATTTACCTTATCTATCGGTTGCACTCACAGATTCTTCCTATTCCATAATTGAAATTTCATCTTCATATCCCAACATTATACTTTGTAAAATTTCTCCGTTGCCATCCTACTCTGCTAAAACCATTTCACCTTCATATAAAGGCTCTCGCCTTTCATACATATGAGGAGCAGGATCCACCAGAATGCATTCCTATCCTTCATAAATAGGCTCACTACCATATAAAGTTAAACTAACATCTTTTGAGCTGTCAATTGGCTCTTCCTTATTGTAAAAGAGTGGAAAAAACCCATAATAAAGGGCATTGGTATAAACAAATTCCCCTAGACCCTCTACTGGCTTACAATGAACTACACTTGTTGACATTTCTTGAAAAGAACTTATTGCCACTAATTGATGACTTTTAGAAGTCTCTTCTATAGTACATATATCAGTATGAAGTTCAGGACATACATTTGAACTTTGTGGGAACAAAAATTGTGCATCGAAAACTGCATTTTCAGCTGCTATCTCACCTTTATATTTTACATAATTTTCGTCATCTCATGTTCTCCCAATCAATAACTATTCAATGAGTTTTATTAAGAACATTAGTAAATGATATATTTAATTCATTCAAATAACTGAAAGAAGCAACCCTGCTCTTACCACTAACACCTATTTCACCATCCAATCATTAGAGGAAATTTGGGGTCTAAAATGGGCCTTATAAGAAAACGTGCCAAAATAAGTTTTTGTGAGTTGGAATTCAAGAACCAATAGAATTTCAATAAAATAAGTCAACCATAATGGTTGAATTGACATATTTGTCATTAAAAAAAACTACTTTTTTTGTTCGTCTTTTCGACATATCTCATTGTGTTTTTACTCAAATTTCGATTGGGAGAGCTCGTTGGATGCGGAATTTGATTCCACATCCAACGAGTACCCACACTGCATACTTTTGATGGACCCCGCTACATCAAAAACAAGAAATACCTGAAAAAATGTGATGATGATGTCATCATCACATTTTTTCAGGTATTTCTTATTTTTGGGGTACCGGGGTCCGTCAAAAGTATGCACTGTGGGTACTCGTTGGATGCAGAATCAAATTCCGCATCCAACGAGCTCTCCCGATCGAAATTTGAGTAAAAAAACAGGGAGATATGTTGAAAATACGAACACAAAAGGTAGTTTTTTTCTTTCTTCCTCCAAAATTAATCAATATTATTTTATTATTTTAACTATTATTTTATTATTTTAACTATTATTTTATTATTTTCCTTAGGAGGCCCATTTTAGACCCCAAAATTCCTCTAATGTCATTGGCTTCATCCATATGACTTGCATGATCTTCATCTTCAATGTTATGCCCTAATGATTCAAACAAAATTTTACATGGTGATCATATTTTAATGTGAAATAATAGACAAAACGGTATTAGTATCAGGTGGAGCACCAACTATTGAATCAACTTTTGATAAATCCAATGTTTCATAAGTTCTTCAACTTCCTATTCGTTACCCTTCATTTACCTACAGTAGGAGTTGAAACAAAAGAGCCTTCAAATGATATTCCCCTTGAAAGGGATGGATAAGGAACCCTTAAATTTGCAATGGTGGTAGCAACAAAATAAATTGATTCTTCTTCAACAACTCTAGAAAGAAACTCCCGTGTTTTGCTCACATCCAATGCTACAATATTTTCCATGAGGGTATTGTATGAATGTGATCCTATTACTCTTGAAGTCTCTTCATCCTAATAAAAAATAGAAACATTATTAGTTCACTGTGTTTCTAATCACATGTGAATGTAGGTAAAAATTCAATCCAAGAATTCATAAGGTGTCAATACAACTATACACCATAGTGTGTAAAACAAAAGTGGACAATGGTAGAAAAAATATAGCATTCGGAAAATTTTAACCAGAATAATAGGTTGGAATTTCGATGTGTACTCATTCATTGCGCTGAGAGGCGCTCTATATCCCAATAAGGAGGAGATCTTTGCACCGAGGGGCATAGATCTTGTAAAGTTCAGTAAAGTTACTTATGTAAATGTTGGCTATAAATATTATGAGGGAGATGTTGTAACATTATGTAACATTCTTCATATAAATGTTGGCTATAAATATTATTTCCCATTATGAGGGTGATGTTGTAATGTTATGTAACGTTCCTCATGTAAAGCTCAGCTATAAATATTTACTTGAATTATGATGTAGATTTTGTCAACCATTAATTAAAAGTCCATTAAAATAACCAAACACCTAAATTCCAATTGATAATTCTTCAACGGTGTCAACTATGTCAGACGATTTGAAGCCAATTGGGTCAATAGCCCGAACAATTTCTTTAGAAACATCTGAAGCGACTTCGTAAATCTTCGTATTTTGTTGGATGTATTTGTGAAATGCTGTTTGATTAATGATTTTGTGTAAATATCTGAATGTCTGTATGTTCTCATCATGATATTGACAATAGATTCTGAACAGATTGATTTTCTTCCACATCATCAGCCAGTGTTCTTTTTGTAAACCGAGATCCTCTAAAACACTATCACATAACACGTTCAAATGTTGCTCCATCTGTCCCTTCTCTATAATTTTCGTATATCCTGCGATTACGTTGAATTCTGCACCCTTTGCTATCACATTTGAACTCTGCACTCTCTTCTTTTGCATTTCTACCCTAAAGTCTTCCTGTGGGATGACACTTTTGATGTGGAACCATTGTCTAGTGAAGGGGTTGCAGGTATGGTGCGCAGATTCCCAAATGGTCTCTAGGGTTTTCCTATTGTGGATGGCTTGAATCGGATCTTGATCAATGGGTAATCGTATGGATCGTAAGCAAAATCGCCAGTGATTATGTCAATGTATTTCTCAATATTTGTCATTTTCCTTTCGCTTCCCTGTTTTTGTTGCTACATGGAATTCACAAGAGTCCTTTCTTTCTTTTAAGAGCTTGACACCTTCTGTTCACAAATAAAGCAAAACCATACGTAAATCCACAAAATTAGGTTATGATTCCTTCAAGACCACATAATTAGGTTATGTTCGATTCAAAACAGAATAAAGAGAGAAAAAATGGAAGTATTTGTAACGATCCACATGTATAATACAGTATTGTGTACGATCTCTATGAAACTACTCTATGTAATTTTTGTAAGGAATTTCGTCCAAATTTTTTCATACCAATGACGTAAGAGTTAAGGTATGATATGGAAGCTCTGCACCCTCTCAAATAACGAAAATGATCGAAAATGGTCTGTGCTAAATGAAAAGAATTAGTTGTGTGATTTCATTCTTTACCATGTTATATATAAATATTGTGTACTATTTCAAAGTACTGCATTATTTCAAAAGAACACTTATCTGACTTCTTCATTGTTACTTTGTTTGAGGATGAAATAGTGGTCATAAATGGAATTCATATTCATGTCGTGGCTTGTATTGGTAGCGGCTATGAAATAGTGTATATGCTAAGTGTCATTTTTATAGTGGTTGGTATTAATAGTAACCATGATTGCATGAAGAGTTTTCACCATTCTCCATTTGGTCTTTTGATAGGTGGGCCACAAAATTTTGGATATTTTTTTCGTGCCTTTTCAAAATAATGAGGATTTAACTCACTAAAGGTTTTGTGAAAGAGAAATTACACATGATTTGAATATGATTGGAAATCCTTTAACATCCTTAATGTAAAAAAAATTCTTCACTAGAAAGATGTGTCCTTTATATTTCAAGGTATTCTCAGTATAAATGTTCTAGATTGTGAGTATAACTATAGAGTAAAGAGAAAATTTATACTTCAAGGTATTCCAAGTATAAATGTTCCAGATTGTGAGTATAACAATAGAGCAAAGAGAAATTCTTCTTTCTCGAGAAAATATTAATTACTACATTTTATTTTTTTTCTTATAAATTATTTCATAATTATATGTAACCAGCCTAGATCCAAATCTTAGGCTCTATAAAGCATGGATATGAATCCAATATTCTGAGGTACAAACTTCCTTGAGTGCAATACTGAGGTTTACACCTCGGGAGATTGGATCCTTCTTGGTGCTTTATAGAGCCTAGGATTTGGATCTAAGCTGGTGTTATGTACAATGCAGACAAAGTAGGTAAATAATATCTTAGGAAAAAGGAAACTGAACAAGACAACTAAGAGAATGACAATGCGACATCGATGATGTTCCTAACTAAAAACTATATTTCTAGATCCATTTGAATATGACAGCTCATCAAATATTAATGAAAGCTTTCAGTTTTAATATGCACATTATTCTAGGTGCAAATAGAACAAACACATTTCAATAAGAAGCATGGTTTAGTATGATTCATTATTGCATGAACAAATGTCTAAATTACTTTAAAAATTACTCAATTTGCAAGATTCCAACAAAGGTGCAACCTGTCAAATAAACTCACTAGAGTTATAATGAGAAGGCCGCTTTATACCATCCACTTGTAAAATTCATCAATAGCTAAAAAATAAAAATGATTGGCAACAAAGGCTATAAAAGATAAACATATACATCCATCTCATGTGAATCATAACACATATATCTCTATATCTCATGTGAAACAGTTGTAAACTATGTTATCAACTTTATCTCTCCCTTTGTGGAAACATCAAGTACTGGCCTTTATAGTACAATTAATTGTAAGTTTTAAACATGTGCAAAGAAGCAAAGCATACAGATTCTTTTAAGCAAAATAGAGATCACAACACATCATTCACAGATAAACACAAAGATTTACCCTGGAAACCCTTAACTGGGAAAACCAGAAAACCTTGGAGCCACACATCCTATTTTCTCTTCACTACATTATGAGATCCTCACAATACAAAATATAGGTATTCCGCAACATCCAAATACCCTAATCCATTAACCTGGATTAGAAAAAGACTCAAATCCCTTAACCAAGATTAAGTTACATATTTTTAGACAACTTCTAAAAATAGCCACAAATAGCTATAAATAGCCATAAAATCTATAAATAGCCAAAAAAATGGTGCCTTTGGGATCGTCGAGCTGCAGCGCTGACATGCGCACCTCCCCTCCATACGCACATGCAAAGAATATAACATATACCCAACATTCTCCCACTTGTTTTTTCCTTTGCATAGCAATGAGTCATGTACTCATAAAGTCACAGGTTCAGGGCATCAATGCCCATAGATTCTCTACACCAAGAGAAATTCTTTGTACTAACAAACTTTGTTAATGAGTCTGCAACATTTTTCACGGTGTCAACCTTCTCTAGCAGCACCTTCTTTTCTTCAACCATATCTCTCACAAAGTGATATTGCACATCAATATGCTTTGTATTAGCATGATAAGCAAGGTTCTTTGCCAGGAATATTGCACTTTGGCTATCACATCCTAACCTTACACCTTTCTGTACAAACCCAATACCTGAACACAATCTTTGCAACCACACAACTTCTTTGCTTGCATGAGTGGCTGCCATGTATTCAGCTTCTGTAGTTGAGAGTGCAACTATAGCTTGTCTCTTGCTCATCCAACTGATATCTCCTCCAAATAGGTTAAACACATACCGACTTGTAGATATTCTATGATCAAGGTCTTCAACCCAGTCTGCATCAAAAAATCCATGTACATTTATTACTCTATCTAGTCCAGGCCTTCCTTGGTAGCAGATTGCATAATCTATGGTGCCACGCAAATATCTGAAGACCCTCTTTACAGCTGTCCAATGCTCCTTTCCTGGTTTTGACATATATCTGCTCAAAACTCCCACTGCATGAGCAATTTCTGGTCTTGTACAGACCATTGCATACATCAAACTACCAACTGCACTGGCATATGGAACCCATGACATGTCTTCTTCTTCTTTCTGCATCTTGGGACACTGCTCTATAGATAACTTTACACCTACAGGAATAGGAACCTTGACCAGCTTACTTTCCTACATGTTAAATCTCTATAGTACCATCTCGACATATTTTCTTCGATTTAAATTGATCATTTTGTTTGCACAATCTCTTCTTATCTCCATTCCCAGAATGAAGTTTGTATCACCGATATATTTCATATCAAACTCCCTCCTTTATAACATCTTTGTTGTTTCCAATCAACAACATGTCATCAACATACAGAACCATGTTAATGAAGTGATCACCAACCTGTTTGGAATATACACAGTGATCAACTTTGCTTCTCATAAACCCCAATCCAAGTATGTATGTGTCAAACTTTTGGTACCACATCCTTGGAGATTGCTTTAGACCATAAAGGGACTTCTTTAGTTTGCATACCAACTCATTCTTTCCCTTTACTATGAACCCTTCTGGTTGTTTCATGTATATTTCTTCTTCCAGATCCCCATGTAAGAACGTTGTCTTCACATCCATCTGCTCTACTTCAAGATCAAAAGCAGCAGCAATAGAAAGAATAAATCTAATAGAAGTTAATTTTGCAACTGGAGAAAATATTTCACCAAAGTCAATCCCCTCTACCTGAGAATATCCCTTTGCTACCAAGCGGGATTTATACTTATCCACTTTACCTTCTGCATTCAACTTCTTTTTAAATAGCCATTTTCTCCCAACAACTTTTCTCCCAGTTGGTAATTGGACTAGCTTCCAAGCTTCATTTTTGTCCAAGGAATCCATTTCTTCATCCATGGACTTTTTCCAGAGATCACTATCCTCTCAATTAACAGCTTCTTTCACATTTCTAGAATCATCATCAGTAATAGACATAGCAAAATGAGATCGAAAATCAAGAGGGGAATACCTTTCTGGTTGCCTTATTTCTTGAGATGATCTCCTCAAAATTGGAGTATGAGGTCCTTCTTCTTATTATTTTACTTCTTCTATTGAGTCAGATTCTTCACCTTCTAACTTAAACTCTATTTTCTCTTGTTCCTTTTCCATTGGATTCACTTCCTGTTTGGGGACTTCTTTTACCTCTCGAAACACAACATCTCGACTGTAAACAATCTTCTTAGTTATAGGATTCCAAAGCTTATACCCTTTCATACCATATTTATAGCCAATAAAGATACACTTCTCAACTTTGTTATCCAACTTGCTCCTTTTCTCCTTTGGAACATGTACATAAGCATCACAACCAAAAAATTTCAAATGCTTAATAGAGGTTTTCTTACCAGTCCATACCTATTGTGGATTTTTATCAATCAACCCTGATGTGGGTGATTGGTTTACCAAGTAACACGCTGTCTCCACTGCTTCTGCCCAGAATTCTTGTCCTATCCCAACACTGCTTAGCATGCTCCTTGACTTTTCCATCAACGTCCTATTCATCCTCTCAGCAACTCCATTCTATTGAGGTGTGTATGGAGTAGTATTTTTCCTTGCTATTCCACACTTCTTACAAAAGTCCTCAAATTCGTTCCCACGGAACTCTCCACCATTATCTGTCCTCAACAACTTTATTTTCTTTTCTGACTGATTTTCTACAAGAGGCTTAAATTCTTTAAACTTGGCAAATACTTCAGATTTCTTTCGAAGGAAATAAATCCATATGTTCCTTGAGAAATCATCTATAAATGAAACATAATACACATATTTTCCTAATTATGGAACATGAACAGGTCCAAACACATCACTATGTATTAATTCTAGAATTCCCTTTGCTCTTGTATCACTAGATGCAAATCTTACTCGATTTTGTTTTCCATATATGAAATGTTCACAGAAATCCAAATCCAAAGTGCAATCAGTCATACCTTCAACCATACCTTTATCTTATAATGCTCGAAGTCCCTTTTCTCCAATATTCCCCATTCTTTGATGCAATAGCATTATCTTTCCTCTTGATGCAGTCAAGGTTTTGTCATCTTTACCTCCTTCCTCTAGCACAACAGAATTGTTACATTCATCAATGATGGTTTTTCCCAATAGTTTGTATAGAGCTCCATACCGAACTCCCCTCATCAATACCATTGATCCTTGAACCATTTTGCAACCACCATCGCCACACACAGTCTTTACACCTACAACATCCATCTTTCTGACAGATATCAAGTTTCTTGCTAGATTTAGAATGTGTAGCACTCCAGGCAGAGTTCTTATCCTTCCATCCTTTAGTTTTAGCTTGACTCTACCATGTCCAATGATACTGGCTAGTGAATCATCTCCCAAGTTCACATCTCTTCCATTGTACTTTTCATATTCACAGAACCACTCCCTATGAGGGGTCATATGACATGACACACCTAAGTTAATCAGTCATGTATCACATTTTGAAGGATTACCCATGGAAGCTAGGCACACATCCCCTCCTTCTTCTGAGGAGTTCTTCGCCTCTGTGGAAGGGGTATCCTCATATCCCTTTGCTTTCTCAACATTCTTAGATCTGCAATCCTTTTTATAGTGCCCAGCTTTACCGCATTTCCAACACTTCCTTATTCCTTTTCCTGGGGATTTAGATCTACCCTTAGATTTAGATCTCCCCCCAGATCCTTTATTTTTGTTTCTCTTCTGGGGGCGACCTCTCACAGACAAGGCATCCATGCTACGATTATCCATGGTTTTCTGCCTCATCACTTCTAATAGTAGGGATGATACAATTACATCAAATTTTAAGGTCACCTGGCTAGAACTACCTATTGCAACAATTAGGTTGTCCCAGGAATCCGACAAAGAACACAATAATGTAATACATTTATCTTCTTCAACCATTTTAATACCAACAGAGGTTATCTGACATACCAGAGTATTGTAGACATTCAAATGCTCTGTTATAGTGTCATTCTCATCCATTCTGAGGTGAAACAACTTCTTTTGCAGAAACAGCTTGTTCACAAGGGATTTTGATTGATACAAACTCCCTAGTTTTTCCCATAGCTTTACTTCACTATCTTCACCAGATATGTTCAACAACACAGAGTCTAATAAGCACAATCATATTGTACTCCTCGCCCTTCTTTCTAATTTATCCCAATATTTTTGTGACATTACAGTGGGTTTCGTACCCGGATCCACAACAATCCATTGTTCCCGATCTACCAGAAGATCCTCCATTTTGAGCTTCCATAGCTCAAAAATCTGGCCGTTAAATTTCTCGATCTCGATTATTGAAGTGCTTTCCATTCTCTTTCAATGCACAAATAAACACTGCAAATTAGCTCCCACTGAATCCACGTTTATCATAAACCCGAGATCTATCAACTGCGTCGAACCCTTAGCAGCAAAGGCATCCCCCTGATGCCAAAATTGAACTCTGATACCACATGTAAGTTTCAAACCTGTGCAGAGAAGCAAAGCATACAGATTCTTTTAAGCAAAATAGAGATCACAACACATCATTCACACATAAACACAGAGATTTACCCTGGAAACCCTTAACCGAGAAAACCAGAAAACCTTGGAACCACACCTCCTATTTTCTCTTCATTACATTATGAGATCCTCATAATACAAAATATAGGTATTCCGCAACATCCAAATACCCTAATCCATTAACCCGGATTAGAAAAAGACTCCAATCCCTTAATCGGGATTAAGTTACATATTTTTAGACAACTTCTAAAAATAGCCACAAATAGCTATAAATAGCCATAAAATCTATAAATAGCCACATGCGCACCTCACCTCCATACGCACATGCAAAGAATATAACATATACCCAACATTAATAGGGGCATGTGGGTCACACAAAAGAGATTAGAATGAAAATTGTGGGTATCAAAAGAGAGACTTTACAACATGTTGGAATTCACCATCATCACATTCAGTGGCTGACTGGGAGTGAGGATATTGAGCTGCGTAAATGCAGAACTCAGGCGTAGAGAATAGATAGATTATGCTAGCATGAGATGTAAGACTAGTTTAATCCTCCATGTCACTATCACGTCACTATGCAACCCTCAGGCAAGGTAGATTTATGTTAATACTAAACCGAAGTTACCATAAATTTTTGTGAAGTGACAAATTGGTTCTATGTTCAGGCCCAATAGAATAAAAGACTCTAAAATTCATTTTTTTTGATCAAATGGAATGAGTCACGAAAAAAACCTTCGACTACTTCCCCATGATCCATGGATGGTAAACAGGGTAAATACACTGCTCTGATTACAAAGCCTAACCGTGAGGATATCAAGAGAGTCAAACTCGTGACCTTCCAAAATTTCGGGAGAGGGGTCTCACATCTAGCTCATGAACACTTGAGCTAACCCTTGGGGATACCTGTAAAATTTAGCTATAAACTAATTTTAACCTATTTTAAGAAAATAGGCTTAGAAAGTTTCCTACAGAATCTAGAAATGTCACACCTTAATCATATTAAACCTATTATTTAGGGATGCTCTATAAATTCAAGAAACCTATGTTATTTAGGTTTGAAATTTTGATGTTCAGATTCTAAGAATTGTAAATGATTTTTTATGGAACCTTGACTTCAAATTTACAGTTTAAATTTTATAGAGTGTTTTACTATAATAAACTATAAACCCATGGACAATAATTACCAATATTATTCTAAAACTTTTTTATACCATGCAACACATTATTTTTGAAAGGATTTTATAATATACTGTTGTTTTCTTAACAACAAGTATTTGGTGTTGGATATTCAATAGAAAATAGGCTATCACCTAGATCATCGACAGCCAAAATATCATTTTCAGGTTCAAGATGTTGACAGCATGGCCATATAAAAGAGATTTTTCTTTGCTCGTTTCAGGGCTATTAGAATGATTATGCTGAATATATTACTAAGATCCATGATGGATCTAAAGATAAAAAAAATGTTTCTATCAAACTAGGATGAACCGACTCCTAAAAAGGTAAAATCCCAAAACTTATCTCGAATGGACTTTGATTTTAGTCAAGAGGATAATCCCTCCCCAAGATACACCATAGAAGTTGTCCATCCTATTTGATGTTTCAATAAGGTGAATGGAACAAAGTATGTGAAAGACAGTTAAAGAGAAGGGCATATGATGTCACTCATAATTGGGTTCAACACACCTTCAATTGATTGACGTCTATCCAGAATGATACACTACAAACTGCAAATGGTTTTTCTTTAGATGGTATGGTTGATTCTAGAAAACCCTCTCTTGCAAGTTTTGACGTACAATGTGAAAAGGAGTCCAATCAAGACATAGATTTAAATGAGCATGTTGACTGATAGTATGAACACGCTGATTTATCAAAGGAAGAGGCAATTGTGCCCTTTTCCCCAAGGAATGCAGGTCTTCCCATTGTTTAAATGATGGGAAAGAATATGCAGTTGGAGGGGATTTTAGATAGGCATGGGATTCATGTCCTCAACAACCCTAGACATCAGTTGAGGTTCTCTAAAATGTCCAGCCTTAATGATGGTTACACAGGGATTAAGATGGTTTGGAATCGTTTAGTGAGGTTATTGGAAGCAGCGTGCTTGTGAGGAAATCATTTCCTCAACACGAAAAACAAAATGCAGAAAAGGAAATATAGTATTGTTAATAGAAAACAATTCAAGAGGCCCTTAGAGCAGGGTGTTCATTGAGGAAAGTGAAAAAATTGTAATGTCCGTGAATATAAGGGGTTTGAGCGCTTCCCTAAAAAAGTTTAACATGAACGAGGAATATATTACATTTTATCCTTTCAATATATTAAATAATATTATCTTTTCAATATATGAATTAAAGATAAAAAACAAGGGGTATTTGGTTGTCCTAATATTTGGAATTAAGACATCATCATCCTAATTTATTTTTTAAGATTATCATTTTCTTCTGGGACAAATATTTAGCACAAAACAATATTTTTAGAATCAGTTCTTTGTCAAGGGATTAGTATTTGAGTGCATGTGAAAACAAGAAGAAAAGGGGTGCACGTGTACATATGTAACTAGAAAGTATATATCAATGGGTATTTATCGGTGAGTTTTCCATGGATATCAGGTTTTATCATCAATTGTCCCTAAAACCCATATTTTTCCCCGAAACGCATGGGAAATGGATATTAGAAAATTCCAAGGTGAATCCAAGAATATGGGTGCCTCCATTTGGATTCAGAGGATAAATTTGAAGGATCCATAAACTCCGAAATTTAGTCAGATAACAAAATTACTAAAGTTAAAATGTCTATGTGCAAACGATTTCCTCCTAGATGTTAAATGTTTTCTACTATTTGTAATCTATATCTTGCATCAAATTGTAGCTTGGTAAGCATGCTATGGGCTAAACTTTGTCTCATTAAAAATGAAGTCACCACAAAGAGATATCACCTTATGTCAAATATATACAGTGATGTTGCCTAAAAAAAAACACGAAACTTACTTGAAAGTTGTGTGTGACAACTACGTATTGGTCATAGATGCAATGTAATCCTGAAATTGAAGGAAAATAAGATACTAAATATATTAGCAATCATTAAGTTACATTTTAATTTAAGAATGCTAGATTAAGTAAATTATGTGTCTAGTACATCTTGTAGAGTTAGCCACAACATGATGTTGATTCCATGAGCTACGAACTTGATCTTTTTCTTTGAACTCCTTGAAGTCCCCACTCATGAACACCGAATCTCCATGGACCTGATGATAGAAATAACATTATTAATCATGAATCATGAGGATGGATTTGTTTAAAATCAACAACCATTTTACTCACAAATTATATTGATTCTCTAAAACAAAATTGCTATAGTGGGATATTTAGGATCAAACTAGTAATAACGCTTAATGTTAGATAAATTAAAAAAAATAGAGACATCAAATAAACCTAATTGGTTACCATTAAAAGGTCATCCTTAGAAGGTGGAATTCTTTTGCACATCAAGTTGAAAGAAATCAAACTCATTATAGCTACCAGTAACCATGCAAATGTATTTCTTATAATAGTAACACTAGTAAACAGAAAAGGCCATACAAAGTCGAGATATCTTACGAAAAAGAAAAGAAAGCAGCACTAAAGACTAACACAATACCTTATTAAGTTTTTCTCACACCAAATCAATATGATTTATATAACCTTCATCTGTTCTAGGAGGTATAGTTCCCCCTTGAACTGTAAATTAAGAAAATGTTAAAACCATAACAAACTCAAATTGACTCAATAAACCTATCTATGACAATTAAATAATGAACAACTACCATTCAAAACAAAATAAATGGAAAAAGAAAAATTTATTAATAAGCCATCTACCTTAAACATTGTACTAAAGTGGTTGTTACGAAAAAAAATACAGAGTTCACAGTCCTTCAATCAGTCTTGTAGACAAAAGAGCCTACAAAAATAAACGGAGTTCACAGTCCTCGACAGATCGCTTTGCTTGTGGTCCTAAGGTTACTCTACCACGCCTTCTTGGACGGATTTGTACACTCCAGCATGGGTTTTATGCTAAATTATTTCAACCACACCGCCATTTATGCTTCTCGTGTGATTTGGCGTGGGGAATTTTTTTTAGCTTTTTTTTTGCAGTGAATAGTTATTTTGTTCCGCAGTCACTCTTTATTTTATAAAAAAATTAAAATTATTAGCACCTCACCACAACCCAATTTATTTTATAAAAAAATAAAAATTATTAATATAAATACGATAGTTAACCATGAATTCCCAAGGGTTAATTCAATTGTTCTTGACGTGGATTTGGATCCATATACATTATTCTATGAATTTTGTTTTTCGATAGTTCAATTGGTCTACTACTTTATGTGGGTTGGGATCCATATACATTTTTCTATGAAACTTTTTTCAGTATGTGGTTGATTTAATACACTTTTTAATGTTTTTTTTAGCTCATGTATATGGTATGCAACTCGTAAGATATCTATGACTCTCAAACTGTCAAAACATTTGATAGTTTTGGGTAGTTTCTTATTATATTTTGATCACAATTCTCTCAAGAACGTTGCAAAAAGAATGTGTGTTTGGATCATTTTTATCTTGTATTAATAACTTTAAGGTTAAAAATGTGTTATTGATTTTTTATTGTTCATTTTGTTAAGCAATATGTTGTACATGCACTTTAAATGTAACACTTTGAGAGATTTGGTCCTTTCGCACTTGATAGATTGATGTAAGGTGGATTTATGTTGGTTTATATTTAGACAATGTATTATCATTTTATAATTAGTATAATGGAATGAAGAAGATGATGATTACCATTGTTTGTTGTAACTAAGTTTAATGGTTCTTTCCAAACAATCACCATAGCATCACTTAACAAAGTCCCCAAAGTTGTCCCTTAAGAGACGCTTTGTAACAATGTTTAAGATACGTTATAAAGCGTCTCTTAAGGGACATGTCTTTATAGAACACCCACAATTAAGACATGTTACGTAGTGACATCAAGTAATGTTGTTTAATAGATGATCAATGGAATATCTTAGTTAGAGGCATTTGGTGTATCTACGTCGCTTAAGTGATGTTAAATTATCTTTTCTGAAAAAATCCCACCCAAAAGACATCTATCCGACATTAAAAAAATAGTTTACTTTTAGACATTGATCTAAATGTTGAATTTGGACTTTAAATGTAGTAGTGTATTCACAACTATGTCCAAGTGGGTAACACGGGTTTGTGTATGTTGGAACCTATAAGAAGTAAAGAACCAATTACATTGGCTTGTTTTAGAATATCTCCACTACTATAAGTTCTATGTTACTCCAAAGCGAGGGTTTTTAACATCAAAACCCTACATGTAGATGTTTCTTATGCCAAAGGCCTCTACACCATGCAATAGCATGTAATTAGTTCAATACTACAATTAATACCATATTCATGATGTGCTAGTAAGGAAGTACCTTTAATTATACACGTTCCAACAATGAGCTCACCCATAACTCACGAAAAGGTCAGTCAAATCAACACCCTAATTCAGTTACTAACATTTTTGAATCTCTCTAACCCACACTATAATTGTAAAACCCTTAGCTCTACTAATCGATCAAAATCGAAACCATCGCTCGACTCAATTGAGGTCCCTTGATTTAAATTGAAACCCTGACCTTGGTCATCCTTAGGTATTCCAATTCCAGAACCTTACCTTCCGGCATGATGAAGCACAACATTTAGAAAATAATATTATGAATTTGCATACATTCAAGGGAAGAGAGTGATGGATTTCCCTGAAACTATCTACTTCCTTTTCAATACCATATTTTTACACGTGCGAAAAAACTAAAAAACATGGAGGAATAGTTTCTAGCTGAAAATAAGTACGGGATGGGAAGGAGGAATAGTTTCTAATTGAATAATTTTTTAATTTTTATTCCTTGATATAATGTTGTGTATCCACTTTATATTTTAGATTTTTATTTTACAGCATTAATAATTTATTTATCCAATGTTAATGTGAGAAAATATGAATAGAATCACGGTAACTCTTTTTTTTAAACAGTTTTACAAAAAGGAAGTATTTTTTTTCTTTTCAAAATGGAGGATATTAACATTTTTTTTGCAAGGGAGATACCCAAGGGGAACTTGTAACTTTCCAAACTTAGGCACGAGGAGAACCATGCTGAATGGATGCATATGGAGAATTAATGGATGTTGTGAAATTGACAATTTTTAGCTAACATGATGCAAAATACATGAACTTGTCGAAAATTTTAACATATGGGCAAGAGAGTCAAATGATGATGGTTTGGTTCAAACAAAACATGAACGTGGCCAGTATGACAAGACAAATTGTGCAATGACAATACCAACTTCATGAATTGAGAATGTCGAGAAAGACAACAATTATCTAAGACTCAACTCAACCACAGTATATTGATGATGCACATGATGTAATGTACATCATGTGCATATATGGTGGTTCTTCAATGGTGCATGGATAAAGATGGTAAGGAGCAATTTTTTTCTATTTCTTTGTTGGATCTCTGAAGCTTGAGGTGCATGGAACCATTGTAGAAAGAGGGTTTTCCAACATATATATCATCTGGGATGTGTGCCAATCTAGCACGCAATATGAACTAAAGCACATCATTTGCAATAATCCACAAAACCTTAACGCTATTCCCACCTAGGAAAAATGTTATATCATAACCCCAAAAATTCCATTTTGGATTCAAAATTGTTAACCTACACATGGTCAGAGATAGAAGGTAGAAAATTTACAAAATTTAGTAAATTGTAACACTTCATTGTCAAAATTGCAGTTTTCCATTGTCAGAGTGACACAATTAAAAATGACTAATGCAAATGACTCATTCTTATTCTTGTAGCTAGTCAATTTTTATGTCATGACTAAATTGGTCGTTTACGTTAGTCATTTTTAACTCTGCCACTTATTTTCTAGTCATATTTTTTAACCCATGACTAAATTAGTCATTAAATTTAGTCGTTTATAATTGGACCACTAAAAATTGCTCATATTTGGTAGTAAATCACTTGAAAAACCTATGGTGACTAGATTTTTTAGTCACGTAGTCACTAATTACTCATTTTGTACTTGTGATTGCATGAGTGGTTGTTAAAGATAGCGACGCAAAAAAAAAAAAAATCAAGGCGAAGAAACTACAGAGTGGAGTCTTCAGCTAATCCAGCGGTTCAAAATAACCAATAATATTATATCTAGGGCTACCGACTTTTGGGTTGATATTATTTTGGAGGGATATCTCATGAAAAATGTAGTTGACATGATAAAGTCATACAACGAAGTACAAAGAGAATTTTTCCAAGAACCTCTAGGTCACTGTATGAAATTTTTGAAGTTGTGGATCAAGATGTTGGTGTGTGAAAAAGGGATCCTAAAAATGGAGCCAGAAAATTAAATATTTGTGCACAAAGAACTGGGGTAATATCACAAGAAATTTTGTGAGCAGAATGGACCAGAATAAACTAAGAACTTTCCTAATGATAATGAGACTCGGCTAGAAGTTGGTTTCCTAACAAGTGGAAGAATATTTAGGTCAGGAAAGAGAATAAGGATTGTGGCTAATAGAGGAATTTGTAGTGTGACAGAGAGAGAGGAATACGAATTTGTGGCACATTGCAACAGAGAGCCTTGCAACAAAGAATAGGAATATAAATGTATATCTGAAGCTGAACAAGAGGTACTAGATCTAGATAAAAATCATGGCATACCCGCGACCCCGCATACATCTTCAGAACCTGAGTTAAGGTCTAAAAACACATCACCCAGTGGTTTTGTTAATCGTATTAACAACAATAGTGGAGATAGTAGTAAAGGAAATTATGCTAGTTCAGCAATACCAAGAGTAATCAAAATGACTGGAAATGATGTAAAGTTTCCAATATTTAATAGGAATGGGTTAGAGGACCCTAAACAACATTGGTTTCTATGTGAATTTGTATGGACCATGTGACAGGTCCAACATAAGGCCATAAATAAATCCAAGATGATCATGACCCTTAGAGGTCAGTGTACTTGAATGGCACATGAAATTATCAATGATTCAAGCAGGAATCCCTCAGAAGAAATTAGATCAAATATGGATGGGATTGATAGATGAGTTTAAGAAACCTAAATATAAATCACAGTGCATTACAGAGTTGAAAGAAATTAAATAGTTTCATGCAAAGTTTATTTGGGATTTTGACCAAAGATTCAAAACTTTGATGGCTAAAGTAAGCTTTCAGATGTCGAATGTTAAACACAAAGAATGGTTTATTGTGGCTATGCTACCACATATCCATGTTCCTTTGATGAAACAAAAGATTGTATCATAGAGTGAATCTCTTATGCTCCCCATGAAATTAGAGGCTTCCGTGGTTGGAGAAACTAGTGTAGGAATGATGCATATATGGGCACAGCTCACCAACCTACATTACAACTTTAGGATATCAAGAAAGTAAAAGAAATACATGAGGGACTCTAGTGTACATGATGTAAAACCAAAGGTCACCATAATTATTCATCTCCAACATTCATGAACTATTTTGAATCAAGCATATTAAATCCAATAAATATAGAAGGGATGCCTTGGTGTATAATTTTTCAAACCAAAGGACAATGGTGAGAAGAAATTTTATATTGACAAAAAATAGTAAGCACACCATCCATTCCATATTGGAAATTCTATCGATCAATCGACACGATGAGAAATATTCCAAAGCATATCATCTTCTGCAGGAGAATATGGTCAACACCTACCTAATATAAATGACGAACATATGCAGGATGAGCAAGCTCAAAAACAATATCATCAAGCTGAATACCCATAGGATCAATATCCTTAGGAACAGTACCCATATGCACAATACCCTCAACATAGAGGAGGTTGAATTTTTAGAGGCCGAGGATGAGGAGTATTTGGTCACGAAAGAGGCCAAGTTATCTATTAAAATTGTGGACATCTTGGAAATTTTGCTAGAGATTGTACTAATCCTACAATGACATGCTCATACTATAAAACAATGGAGCACACCCTTGAATAATTTGCACAATTGATTTATAAGTGGCAGGCTAGAAACATGGGAACCAAAACCTTCCAAATAATGCTAATCCAAATCTACAACAGATTTTTCATTGAACCAAGGGAACCTAATATTGTTGTTGTGAGAAGAGGAGGTGTTGCGACTAGAGCAGATCAAGAAGCACCATATAGACAACTGAGAGTGCGTTCGAAAAAAAAAAATTTGTTTGATGTCCAGAAGGAAAAGGATGTATTGTTGGATGAACGGCATGAGTTTGTCGATGAAAATTGGCTGTTGAATTTTACTGTGATACCAAATGAAAGACTGATATTGGACATGCCTCAAATATTCGAATAGCTATTTCATAAGAATTTGATAGAAAAGGTTAGTAAAGTGAAAGAAATTTTTAAAATTTATTTAGCATTAGTAATGGATAAATATCTTGTAGAATAACTAGCAACTTTAATAGAAGAACCTCAAGTAGATGTGTGACTAGAAAGGAGGGTTAAACATATTGGGAAAATATTGAAAGCTGGTCATTAACTAAGAATGCCTGACCAAATAGGATATTACAAAATAAATTATATTATTCTGGACTTGGGTTCAAATGTTAACATTCTTACTAGACAAAAATGGGAAAGTATGGGAAATTTGAGACTAGTGTGGCCTCTTGTCCAACTAATATTATCCAATTAGTCTAAGGTGTTGTCTATTGGTAGACTAACATAGGTTTCGGTCGAGATAGATGGACTCAATATGTATACATATTTTGAAGTGATATGTATTGTTGATGATACAAAACCATATTCTGCACTTCTGGGGATTGAATAGGCCATTGATAACCAAGCTATTATCAATTTTAATAAGAGGATATTAAAATTTGAAGATGAAGAGATAAGGGTGGTCACACTTGATCCTATAGAAGGCCAAAGGTATGTCGATGAAGTAAATAATGAAGGAAAAGATGGATATCTGGACCACATCTACAATATGACCTCTGTGATGGACAATTATGTGAATATAACAGTGGATGGAAGACTCAACTTGCGAAGCATTAGTTCCTTCTCATAGGATTTAGGAGAATATTTGGAGAATTAACAAAACAGACTCCATGAAGTATCAATGTGAAAATGCACAAGAATTACAAAATTGGTGCCGCAAGTTGGTACTAAGGTATGTGATTTTCCTACCTATGAATTTTTTCGTAACTTGGAATATTTTCTTACAGAATTTGAAGAGAAAGTAACAAAATCTCATGGCTTGTTAGCTCTAGACCTTGCATTGAAGGCTACATCCACAATATGGTGGGTTACGCATAAGCATACTATTTCAGAATGGTCGCAACACCTATGATTGCTTGAAGTACAATTTGGAAAAAATATTATCTACATTGGTGCAAAATATAGAGGACTGACCAATCTTTTTGAACTTATTAAACACTATCACACAACATGGGAGATGTCACCATGATAGGAATGTGTCCACCAATTTATACATACTTAGGAAATGATACCGAGAAACTAGTATACATCTATTCAATTGTGACAAGGAACAACTGAATGGGAAGAGCTAGCTACCAGTTTTACCCATTTGTTTGAATTTGATGATGATCACCTTTCTTTGATGTCAATCTACAAATAATCAATACTAAGATATTTAAAGATATTCCAATATATATTACAAATTTTCATCTGAGAAGTTTGACAGTCCAGCATTGGATGGAATTCTATAATGTAACAGGAGAACTTGGTGATGATGTTCCTCGTGACATAAATATTCCTGACTCTGGAGGTACTCATGTGGTGGAAGGATCAGGTATATAAAGCGACAAGTTTCTCAATCGTTTAAAAATAAAGAAAGTGAATATTAGTTCTCCAGAGAATCTGAAGTTTGATAATATTGGTGACTGTTGGGATAATGAAATTTTTAGAAAGATTACAGACCTACTACACGAGTTTCAGGACCCGTTTCCTACTAAATTTTCTGAAATGAAGGGAATTATTCGAGATCTTGGAGAAATGAAGATTCCATTGAATCACAATGCAAATCTAGTCAAACAATGTCCCTATTAGCTCAATCTGAGGTACAAAGAAAAATTAAGATAGTTAGAAAGAATGTTAGATGCGGGAATTATAGAACCTGTTGAATGATCTTAATGGACTATCCCTATGGTAGTACAAGATAAGAAAATTGTTGGTGAAGTGCATATTAGAATCGACCTAAGGAAGATGAATGATTCCTGCCTACAGGACCCATTTGCGAAACCATTTACAGATGAAGTACTGGAGAGTGTGGGGGGCATGAAGTATATTCATTTACTAATGGGTTCTATGGTTACCATCAGATTAGAATTGCAAACGAATATTGACACAATACAACCTTTGTGACAGAGTGGGGATGTTTTTAGTATACAGTTATGCCTTTTGGACTCAAGAATTCTCCTGTTATATTTTCTAAGATAGTTATCGCTGCTTTTAAATATTACTCATAAATTTTTTGAGGTATACTTTTATGACTTGAAGGTATTTTGGATAATAAAAGATCACATTGAGACTCTTAAAATGATGTTGGAATGATGTCGATAGTTCCAAATTTCCCTTAATTTGAATAAATGTGTTTTTTATTCTCCTTTTGGAATTCTGATGGGCCATGTGGTATGTCGTGATGGAATACTGATGGATCCTACAAAGATCACAATTATTGTTGACTTACCACCACCCTTGATAGTCAAAGAATTAAGAACTACTTTTGGACATACATGGTACTATTGAAAATTTATCAGAGGTTATGCGTAAGTGTTTGCCCCTATGGAGAAATGATTGAAAAAAGAAGTTAATTTTCAGTGGAGTGAACAATGCTGAGAGAGTTTTGATGTCCTGAAGAATAACATGGTTACAACACCCATATTAGTCTTTCCAAATTGGAAGAAAGGGTTTCATGAACATGTTTATGTGTCGTTTATCACCCTAGGTTTTGTACTTGCACAACCAGGTGAAGGTTCTATTGATCATCCCATCTTATTTGCTAGCAGAAAATTATCAACGATAAAGAGGAACCATATATGGTATATGCTCTTCAAAAATTTAGACACTATTTGTTCAGAGGACATTTAAAGATGTATACAAATGATTTTGTGTTGAAATATATGGTCAATAAGCCAGTGTTGGAGGGAAATATTTGTCGATGGCTTCTCCTCTTCCAAGAATTTTACTTTGAGATCATTGTTATGCTAGGTCGACTGAATTCAGGACCACACCATCTGTTGAGAATAGAAAGTGGAGAAGAACCTAGTATTCTCAACGATAGTCTTCCTAATGCACAACTATTTACAATAAATATGTCTGATGGTCACTATAGAGATATTGTACTCTTAATTACGGGATATGCGGCAAACGAATTTAGTACTACATAGAAGAAACACCTAGTTGTCAAAGCTGTAGACTTCTAATTGATTGCGGGACATTTATATAAAATGGGACTAGATGAAATCCTTCTTCATTATGTCTTGGAACATGAGTGACCGATGGTATTGAATGAAGCACATGCTAGTGTCGCAGAAGGCCATTATGCAGAAAAATCGACAATGCACAAAATTTTAAAGGCCATATTGTGGTGGCCTACTATGCATGCTGACGCTAGAGATTATTGGCACAACTGTGATATCTTCCAAATAACTGGAAAACCATTGCGGCAAGATCAAATGTCACTAGTACCACAGATAAATTTATAGGAATTTGACAAATGGGTTGTTGATTTTGTTGTACCTATTAATCTACCAGGAAAGAGAATGGTTGCACGTTACATAATCACTGTGATCAATTACTTAACCAAATGAGATTAAGAAGTGCCAGTAAAAGATTGTACTGTTGCATCTACTGTATTATTTCTATTCGACCATGTTGTAACCCAATTTGGATGGCCGAATATTTTGATAAGTGATCAAGGCACACATTTTTTCAATCAAATGATTGACAAATTAACTAAAGAATTTCAAATTCAACATTAGAAGAGAACATTGTATCACCCATAAGAGAATGGTGTTGTCGAGGCCTTTATTAAGATTCTGGATAATGCATTGACAAAGATTTGTATGTACAAATAGATGAATGGGATCAGAAAATACTTGTTTTATTATGGGCATATCACTCCACCTGTAAAAAGTTGACATGCTAAACTCCATTTAGACTGGTTTATGGACAAGAGGTTGTCATGTTGATGGAATGTATTGTACCCAGTATAAGGATAACCAGGACCACTGAAATGACCAATGTTGGTGATTTCAAAGAAATATTGTTGCAGCTTTTGCAATTAGAATACTATGAATTCATCACAGGAAATCATCAAAATGTCGAGAAGAAGCGACAAAAGCTTGGCATGACTAACATATCAAGCATAAGCAATTTCAAACTGGAGATATTGTTCTCCTCTATGATAGTAAGTTTTTGAAGAATCCTTGAAAGCTTTGAACACATTGGTTGGGGCCATATTTTTTCATGCAGATCACTGAAGGAGGAGAAGTGCAATTGTAGAAGCTAAATGGTACACCTTTCAAAGGATTGGTGAATGGAAGTTTGCTAAATCCTTATCATGCCATGTCGAAATTTGGTCGATTGATAGTTTAAAAAGAGAGAAAAAAAAAGAAAGAGAAAATATGCAAGCTTATGAGTGTTATTTATGCCATTTTATGGGTGTTTTTCACAAAATTCTGAGTGTTTTTGTAAAGAAAAGAATTGAAATTGCAAAGTATAGAATGTTGTCACAGACCAGGGTTCTGTCACACAAGAGACTTTATGTCGCAAATGAAGAAAAGTATCACATACTATCTATCTACCACAAGAGAACAATTCTATTGCATGTTATATTCCCTGTCGCAAGAAAGTAATTGATGTCACATGATGGATTGTGGTCGCACATGGATGACAAATAATTTCAAGTAACAAAATATTTTATCGGTGTGATTTTTTGTCACATCTTCCATTAATGCACTATAACTATCATCGAACTAATAGGAGAAGTGACGATATGGTTGGCAGTTTCCTTGAAATGATTAGAAAGATTGCTCCATGTGATGGAAATCACAACCACCTTTCCATTTATTGAAAAATCGAGTGAAAGATCGATTTACAGAATGAGTAAATTTTTTTCATATTTGCATTGAATATTCATCATTTCATTGCATCTAACGAACTAACTCTTGTGTTGAACTGTCTTTCTGCAACTGTTGAGGAAAAAATATTTTCACACATTATGGTTATTTCAATATCAAACACTAGTACTATCAAAGAGTATGGTCTTGAAATTCCCTCTTCTACACCAATTATGGAAGGCACTATAGAATTTGTTTCACAGTTGCCAAGAATCACATAAGGTATTTCACAGTCACCAATGATTCCTATAGTTGTTTTACGACCAGACCCACTCGGCCCATCAAGAAAGAAATTATATGGCTGAGGAATTGGACATGTGAAGGAAAAACACCTCCACCTGATGATGAAGAAATGGGGTAGGTGTCCATGTTGTCCGCTTATGTTCCACCATGACTAGCAGAAGCACTGAATATTACTATGGGAAACAATGCAAATTATCGTTTAGTATCACTAGTCATACCCAAAGGAGTTCGGGTAATGGAGAACATTATACCCAACTTGAATAAAATGGGAGTCATCGACCATGACCTGTGTAAGTTCCCAAAAATTGCCATGAACAAACATATGACTACTGTCAGGTAAAATGAGGATGGCCTGATTCATATAGATCTGATGGAATAGTTGAGAGGATTGGATAAATCGATTTTGGTGTCTCTGATGCAAATGCTAAACTTTGTCCAAACAATGAATTTCAATGCATGCGTAAAACAACTACTGGTGTTTTATCATAGAGCATGTCTATGGCTCGATAGGAAAATATCTGTTTATGTCAATATTATAGCATCTATCACAAGACTTCCCATTGTAGGAGTCAAATCAACACCCTTTTTCACTGGGAAGGACCAAGATACTGCTCTAGTCAATAGAATGAAGGAAAAGTATGATCTGACACAAGATAAGAGAGGATTTTCCATCGCATATATCAATGATATTGTTATTCGGTTTGCAACCAAGGTCTTATCTCACAAGTTTTCATGAAATATGTGACCGAACCAATGTACAGCAGGTACAATCACTCCGACAGAGCAATGAGCATCTGATGTCAAGATGAAGTAGGAAACATATTTATTGGATGAGTTACTTGCCAATGTTACCGATGCAAAACATAAAGGTAACCCCTTTAATTACTCATGGATTTTAATTCTGATTTAATTTGTTGCATGGAAAGAACCACCAGTATACCAAGAGGTATATGTCCCCATTCTATGTAGAGGATACAGATACCAAAATATCTAGTTCGACAAGAAGAACCCACAACGATAGAATGGTAACAATATTGATTTTTATCTAAAAGTAGAAGCAATCAAGCATTTTGTTAAGAAGAAGTCAAGAATAACAGAGGAAACCATCAAACCATTTAAAAATATTATAAGGTTTTTGGTCGGGGCACACCATATATTTTTTGCATCCTCAAAAGGACCCCCATAACTAATGGTTAAAGATGTAATTTCAGCTATCCACTAGAGAAATTGAATCCATTATTCAAGAATGACCTAAATAATGGAAAGTACTTGTCATAGAGGATCAAATATTAACAGAAAAGGAACCACAATAGGATGAATTATCGAAGAAGAAGAATGGATATCAGGGAGAAGATCCACCAGCTGAAAATAACCCACAAATCTCTCCCTCCATGAGTAAATATGAATCCAGTGCAACCCCAACAGATCCAGAGTTGGGAAATAAGAGAAAGTGCTAGGAAAAGTTTGAGACAAGTAACAAGAAAAGGAATGTCGATAAATATTATGGAATCATCAGTCTTACAAATGACAATTATAATCTGGTCTTAGACATAATGGAATAACTAGCTAACCAAAGCTGCCAGAAGATGGATGAACTCCATACAGAATTAGTGAGCAACATTACTAATTTACAGAAGATGTTTTATACTATAGTAAAAGAAGTTAGAGTAGTGGTTGTCCAAGCACCATATTCAAATGTGTTGCAGTACCAAGCTGGCACATCTCAAGAGTGACCTTCCATGACACTGTCAATGACTGAACAAACAAAGGTTCAAGTTGGTCAAGCAATTGACCTAGGAACACCGGAGCTGAATACCATGGTCAAGGATCTAGTCCATGTGACTTTCAATTTTTCTATAGTGTCGATGTATTAATTGCATGCTATTCAACAAGATTCAGTTAAAGAAATAAAAACAAAAAAGTGGGGGATAATTGGACAGCTAAAGTCATCAAAGAAAACCATTTTGTCTCTCAAGAAAATAGTCAAAGGGACTGAGAATGAATAAAATAAATGGAAGGATGACAGACATCAACTAGAAGAAGCTGTCACACATACTTGTAGAAACTTCACAGATGAAGGGATCACACCAAATATGTTCATAGAAGTAAAAGTTTCAGGCTAGATGAGATTATTGATAACCTTCATAGGTAAGTTGTGCAGTTGGAACAGAATATGAATCCTAATACACCATCATATGATGAGAGAAGAAGACAACAACTAAGGATATGCAAAATATTGAATATGAAAATGTACTATGTGCTAAAGTCATCAAACACGTTTCTCAGTCATGAGAAGTTGATCAACGACAAAGAGTTCGAACAGGTGACTGAGAAGTTGCATACTGTCGAGCTGTATTTTAACTAGCTAAAGAATGAATTGAAGAAGCTGCTATAAATATGGCTAAGGTTTTCGATATGAAGAAATTACAACAACATGTAGCCAGAATACGAATACAACAGTATAAAAGAATAGACCATGTCATAGAACTTCTGGTAGAATGAGATAAATTTATAGGTCTTATTCATCTTGTTCAGGAAAAGGTGTGACAATCCTTGGGTCGATAGGAATGAAAAATTCAGAACATATCAGTTTTTAACTTGTGGAACAATTGAAGACAGTGCAAGAAGAAGTGCAACAGGAAATAAAACAAGCCATGAAATATTTCAGGATTTTTAGAGAAAGGTCACATTGACATCTGACTAATGTGACTCGGGATGAGACATAGGTGATTGTTGGGGGCATGATGTCCCTAGGAAAAGACGAAAATAAATAACCAGAATAATGCTCTGCAAGATTAAAATTCCAGTCACATGAAAAGAAAACACTGAGACAGAAGGAGCCATGACAAAAGAGGAATAAATCACATCGAGATGAGGACTTTGACCTATTTTTGGTAAACTGTTAGTTAGACTAAAATATTTATTTTAGTAATAAAGCATGATTACAATTTGGGATGATATTGCCTATTTTTACATGTAATGGGATAGGTTAAATTAGAAGGAAAATATGTCGACTGTCAATTGGGATCCAGTCGGCGGTTAAATCAAGAAGTTGTTAAAGCACAAAAGCATTGACCCAAGCTATGTGTGGATCACTCGATTATTATCTCATTATTCAAAGAGAAAATAGAATATAGAGAAGAGGAGAAAGAAGGAGGGAGAGCCCACACGAAGAGAGCATGAGATGAGAAAAGACTAGATGAATTGTAAAGAATATCTAAAGAAGAGTCTATAAGTTGATTGCGTAGACCAAAGGTGCTAAACCATTTCTCATGCTAGATGAAGAGCACCTTTGTGGTTTTTCCTAGATGTGTTTCCATATTAAACCTTGTGTCAGTGTATCTTTAAAATATTTATTTATGTCATATGCATATTTATGTGAATGAGTTGATCTAAATGTGTCGCACATATAATGATAATATCATATGGAATATTAGTTAATGTTAATGATTTATGTTATATACTACTATACATGTCGACGGATCAATAGGTTGTATTCTTGAATAAATGTATGAGACATAATTCTATTTCCAGGTTGTTATGATAATTAATCCTCCCTTGACCATACTACCTATTAGATTATTTAGCCTAACATAGGAGTTTTAATTAGTCAGTTGGGTCCACTTGGGCTAATCGGGCCACATTTACCAGTTACTAGAGTGTGGGGAAGACTACCAAAGGTTAATTGCCACTTACTGCATGTGCATGCATTATTTTGGGTGCCTCCTAGAAAAATCCCTACATTTTAGGAGCCACTGGGAGTCTCGGCACCAACCTCCATCAGTCAGTTGGAGTTGGAACTAGTTAAGCTTAGTTAGCTTCTAGTTACTTTCAGTTAGATCACAATTAGTTAGCTAGTGCTAGTTATGCATGCTTAATGCATGGCTGCATGTGGATTAGGCTCATTTTACCATCTACCACCTTAGTTAGACTGAGTTAACTAGTTATCACTAATTATGTGAGTTGATTAGACAGCTTGGAGTTAATATTTTGGAGTCCAATATTCATTAAGACACTATGAGTTAGCTAGTCACTTAGGTATAGTCATATACACTTGGTAGATTTGAATTGCTCCCTAACGCATTCGAATTCTTCCTCAGTAAACTATTCTAACACTGGATTTAATCAATGACAGTGATAGTGTAATTATTTGAGCTATACTCAACTGTTTCCTATGTGGTTTTTTTTGTTCATTGTGTATCTTCATTCTCCTTTTACTACAACAATAATATTTGACTCATTGTTTGAAGATATAAATGGAACAACAATTCTAACACAGGTTTCGGTTGAGTGACCTGATAAGGCTATAATAAGGAAATTCCCCTTACTAACTGTGGAAATATGGTTCTGGCAGTTCCCATAATGTATCTCGGGTGAGACTTTATCTGTATCGTAGGTGTTGGCGATATATTTCTATTCCATATGACTGATATCTTATTTTTTAGTTGACGAACAAGGATTTTATCTTGGGTCAAGAGACAAAAAAGCCAACAACAATATATTGTTGGTGTTTTTCCGGTGGTTTCAAGTGTGTTGTTGATGTTCTCTTTGCAGGATCAAGAACTAGTGCTTGTGTAGGTCTATTGGGGGCTTATGTATGAGATTTATATGTTGACTATTTTATGGCAGAGACTACTTCAGGATAATATATGATATCTGGGGTTTTATATGAGTCCATAGAAGTTGTATTGGTGGAGGAAACCATGTCATATGGAGCAACATATTTGCTTCTTCTTCTCTGCTAATCTTAGCATCCTTCTATAGTCCATTTGTTGCATATTTCTCTAATATTTTGTAGCTACTTGGAATCCATACATGTAATTCCTGATTTCTCCATTTCATAATAAATTTTCATGGTGTTTATCCTTCATATGGTATCTCAAAGTCAAGCAACAAGTGACTGTGTGAAATTCTACAATTTTTTGTTTATTAGTTGAAAGTCTATTATTGTTTAACCAGCATAACTAGCTATTTAGAGGTGATCAATGGGGAAATTTGAAGAATTTTGATGTGTATAAAACATTACTACAAATTTCAGAACAATTAGAGTCATTTTGGTAGTGTTTGGGAACGGTTGGAAACAATAACTTTTTGTAGTAAAAATTAACTAGTTTTTCCTAGTTTCGATTTATAGTCAAGTTGGTTAAAAAAAATTGTGTCTGGTGGTCAGAAACATTACATTGGTATTAGAGAATTATATTGGAAATATGTGTGTCATTAATAATTTAAATGATTAGTTGTAAGGTTGAAATTATTCCTCTTAGAATCCATAGGAATACTGAAGCTTAGCCAACAAAATTGACGCTAGGGTTAATCCAAGAAAACAAAAAAGCTATAAAACAATAAAAGCATCAATCCCAACTATGTGCGTATTGCTCAGTGATCATATCACTTATTTAGAGAGAAGAGAGAATATAGATAAGAGGAGAAAGAAAGAGAGAGAGAAACTTGACTAAGTGAGCATGAGACGAGATAATAATAGATGAATTGTAAAGAATATATAAAGAAAAGTATGACAGCTGAGTGCATCAACCAAAGGTGATAAACCTTTTGTCATGATAGATGAAGAGAACCTTTATGGTTTTTCCTCGATGGGTTTCCACATTAAACTTTGTGTCTATGTGTATTTAATCTATATGTTTATGTTGCATGCATATCTATGTGAATGAGTTTATATGAATGTGTCGCACACCTAATGAAAGGAACATATGGAATATTAGTAAATGTTAATTCTTTATGTTATATACTATTATACACGTTGACAGATCAATATTTTGTCTTCGTAAATAATTGTATGAGACAGAAGTCTATTTCCAGGTTTCGGTAAGGTGATCTGATAAATTTGTAATAAGGAAATTCCCCTTACTAACTGCAGCAACCTGGTTCTAGAAGTTCCCATAAGATTATCAGGTGATACTCATCTGCATCGTAGGTGTTTCTGATAGAGTTATGCTTTGTTGGGCTGATATCTTGGGTTTTTGTTGATGAACAAGGATATGAACCTAGGTTGACAGATAAATAATCCAACAAATTGTTCTAGCTCTCAGACCTAAATCATTGTGATGGGGATATGTTTTGGTACCCAATGAAACCAAAAATTCAAGATTGGGTTTGATTATAAAGCACTAGAGTTCGCACAGGAATAAAGTAAAGGATTGTGAATGATCTCTATAGAATGGTTGGAGTGATACATTTACATAGACATCCATGAAATTTTCCTTATTAGGTTTTCTATTGTATTCACTAGTACGAAATGATAAATTAGTGACTAAAAAAATGACTAAAATTCATATATAAACGACTATTTTTTAGTCAGTGAATAATAATAGCTAATTTCCCCTATATTATAGCTTGACTAACTTAGTCGTATTTAACTTAGTCATTAATTGGTTGGCTTATTAGTCATTTATTTAGTCATTGATTTAGTCAATGATATATTCATTGATTTAGTGATCATTAATTTAGTCATTGATTGCCACAATTAATGACCAAATATACGACTAAATAAACTACTAGATGATAAATCAAGGTAACCTATTAATGACTAAGCTAAATACAAATAAACGTTAGTCGCACTCCTATATACTGGAAATTAGCTACTAATAGTAGTGTATATGCAAATTTTATCCATTTTCTTAGTCACAAATTTATGATAGGGAATGGAGGAATCGAACCACCAACCTCCTTCCTATAATTAGGCAGGTGCTATTCTATTGAGTTAGCACCCTTTCAAAACTTGTTATTTTCATGAAAATGATGATATTCAAACAAATTTTACAAAATAATGATTACCAAGTTACTACAAATCCATAATGGTTTACCTTGTACTAGTCCTTCAATTCCTTCAACTGCAATTTTGAAGTGCAAATATATATTTGCAAAAATCCTAGAAATGTAAAGGTTCGGCTCATACAAGTCCTTATTTAACACCAGTTAAGGTGTTGATTGCAATTAGTCCATTATTGATCCATGGGAATGACAAGCATGCATCCATTATTAAAGTATCTACTGATTCATCTAGAGTAATGCCAATTGATTCCCAGTTGTCAAAAACCTAAAGCATGCATACAATTCACAATCATAAACGTTTCATCTATCAAATAGATTAATATTTATCCACCACCCAGTTCAATATGGTTTGTAATTTTCATCTCACAATATTGGAAGAAAGATGAAATATTTATATATTTATCTTGAAGTGTACCACTGATTCGAATTGAACCTCAAAATCTAGTAAATCTCTCAACAAAATTAGTAGTGCACCAAAATTTAAACCAAAAAAATAACAAACTTGTACTTGAAATTCCCAATAATGACAAATCAAACCATCCTCATTGACTTCAAAACACAGAGGTGGTAGGTAGAAGGATTTATTATAATATCATTGTCATGCTTCTCTCTTTGTTGACTATGGTCATAGTGGAATTGAGAAAGCATTAAAAACCTAGTAGACCTAGGAAAACTGAAGTTGAATAGCGTGAATGATATGGAACATGAAGGGACCCTCCTAATCCCTTCAAGGAAAGTGTTTGTTTGGAAAATTCATGCAATCAATGAAATTTCCCAACAAGAGAGTGAAAATCCCCTTCTGAGTGGGCAAGGGTGAGGGCTGACAAAATCAAGAAGTATGGAAATTTTTCAAAGGATAGTACACTATCAAATAACATGTTAGGATATGTAGGGAGTATTAATTTTACAACTTGGAAAATGCCCAAGTAGAATATTTTTTAAGTATTTGTGCATTGTTGATCAAGTTGGTAGACATAAACACATTTCATGTTCACTGCAAGATATTTGAATTTGACTAAAAAATCATAAGTAACTTGAAAATAATGATGAATGATGCTATGGAAAGGAGACCTTTAGTTTATATAGAAGCAAAGGATGCGGAAATGGTGGCCCATAATCATATTCCTCCAATGTGGTCCAAGCCACCATCCCCTGTAAAATGAATACAAGTGCATGTTTCTCTCAGGTTCCATGAACATCTTACACAACCTTCAGTTAGTTTCAATCAGATTTGGATGTCCATATTAACTTGAAAGGATGAAAACTTGAAGTAGATTTGGAATATTTTAAATATATGTATAAAAGGTCTCCACATCTAATAAACCAATACACCATTTACTTATTGCATGCTATTAGGGTGGATGTACATATTGTTAGACAAAATTTGGAGATTTTTTATAAGATTTGGATGTTCATTCTGAAGGAAAAAAAAATGAAGGAGAATTTTTAACCTTTGAAATAGATATAAAAAATGCTTATTTATATTACATGCTACTTCCCATTTTCTACTTATATGTATAGTAGTATTCTTAGCAAAACATATTTTTTAAATAGATCCAATAGGTATATATGAACATCAAATCCTAGTCCAAAAGCAACAACTTGATGAAATACACCATCAACCAGCCCCCATAAATAAATATGGAATGCCCACATTCCCAGTTTATTGATGTTTACCTAAAGGAAGGCAATGCCAATGTAGTGTTGTAATATTCCCCACATTGTTCAATTATTAATTGTATACCATAATAACATTGGTGCTATCAAAATAAAATAAAATTATTTCACAGAGTAGTCCTTAGTAGAGATCGTTGAGGGAAAGTTGTGCTTGAGTTTAATGCATTGTGTTGCATGTATCCAACAATACAATTTAATACTCTGTGTATAATAAAAATACATGGAAGTTGATTTGTTAGTGAAAAAAAATGCAACATGTAGAAACTAGGTAGAAACATTGCTTTGGATTATAAAAAAACATTGATTAACTGGCTATGCCCATCCTAGGAAAAAGTAACCTCTAAATTATTTTTCAAAAATCAGATATAAAGTTTGGAATGAACAAAATACAATCCCTTGTAATCTTCTTTAGTCTCCACTAGAGAAACTCATCACCCAAAATGTATATAGAATAGTAAAAATTTAATATACTACTAATTCCATTTCACATCAAGAAGAATGGGCATTAACTCTAAGTACTCTTAGCCACTAGATAAATGGAAATGAAATGAGATGAAATATTAACAACAATATATTTGAGTTTGATTGTTGAAAAAAGTATGAATACTTATGTGATCATTTTATTCAAAGGTGACTTAAACAACCACTAACCTGCAACAAAGGCAAGAAACCATGTTCATATTGATACATAAAGAAAATAAAATAAAAGCTAAAGATATACTATGTCAATCCCACTATCATTTATACCTCCAAAGAGAACTAGAAAATATCCCACAACTGTACAACTTTGTCCAAAATGCCGACTTGGAATGCCACTATTTAAAAAAACAAAAATAAATTGAAAACATGAAAGCAGTAATTTACTCTACATGTCTATTGGATGTAGAGTCCCATAAAATATAGTTAGCAACAATGGTTAATGTTAGATAAATTAAAAAATATATAGTAAGCAAATGAACCTAATTGGTTACCATTAAAATGTTATACTTATAAAGTGGATTTTTTTTGCACATCAAGCTTAAAGCAATCAAACTCATTATAGCTACCAACAACCATTCAAATGACTTTCTTAGAATATAAACACTAGTAAATATAAAAAAAAATGATACATAGTCAAGAAATCTTAGGATTAAGAAAATACAGCAGCAGTAAAGATTGACACAATACCTCATTAATTTTTTTTCACACCAAATCAAGATGATTTGTATAATCTTGAAATGTTGCTAGGAGGTTTATATCCCCCTTGAATTGTAAATTAAGAAAATGTTAAAACCATAATGCACTCAAATTGACTCAATAAATATGTCTATGACAATTAAATAATGAACATTTACCCTTCAAAAACAAATAAATGGAAAAAGAAAAAAACTATTAATAATCCACCGACCTTAAACATTATACTAACGTGGTTGTTACGGAAAAAAACAATAAAGTTTGCAATCATTCAATCCTTCTTGCAGACAATATATCCTACCAAATTAGATATTGCATGTGAATTTTTTTTTAATTTGAAATTTGAAATATGCACAAAATTCATATAAAAATCCACAACAAAATAGTATGCATAATTAGGTTACCAAAAAGTTGTCAATTCTATGGAATTACTTCTCAAAAAATTATGAATCAGTATTCCTACATTTAAGGCTTCATTCATAATTCCAATAAGAAACACAAAACTTCCCTAATACCAATATTCTGACATCAGTATACCATAGACAATTTACATGGAACAGATTTACCTTCTCTATCGGTTGCACTCAGAAATTCTTCCTATTCCATAATTGAAATTTCATCTCCATATCCCAACATTGTACTTTGTAAAATTTCTCCTTTTTCATCCTACTCTGCTAAAACCATTTCACCTTCATATAAAGGCTCTTGACTTTCATACATATGAGGAGCAGGATCCACTAGAATGCATTCCTATCCTTCATAAATAGGGTCACTACCATATAAAGTTAAACTAACATATTCTGAGATATCAATTGGCTCTTCCTTATTGTGAGTGGAACAACCCCACAATAAAGGGCATTGATATAAACAAATTCCCCTAGACCCTCTACTGGCTTACAATGAACTAGGATTGTTGACGTTTCTTGAAAAGAAATTATTGCCACTACTTGATGACTTTTAGAAGTCTCTTATATAGTACATAGATCAGTATAAAGTTCAGGACATACATTTGAACTTTGTGGGAACAAAAATTGTGCATCCAAAATTGCATTTTCAGCTGCTATCTCAACTTTATATTTTACAGAAATTTCATCATCTCATGTTCTCCCAATCAATAACTATTCAATAAGAGTTTTATTAAGAACATTAGTAAATGATATATTTAATTATTTCAAATAACTGAAAGAAGCAACCCTACTTTTACCACTAACACCTATTTTACCATCCAATTCATTAGCTTCATCCATATGACTTGCATGATCTTCATCTTCAATGTTATGCACTAACGATTCAAACAAAATTTGACATGGTGGTCTCTAAGAATTCATATTTTAATGTGAAATAAGAGACAAAATGGTATCAGTATCAGGTGGATCACCAACTATTGAATCAACTTTTGATAAATCCAATGCTTTCATAAGTTCTTAACTTCCTATTCATCACCCTTCCTTTACCTACAGTCATTAGGAGTTGAAAAAAAAGAGCCTTCAAATGGTATTCCCCTTGAAAGGGATGGATAAGGAACCCCTAAATTTGCAGTGGTGGTAGCAACAAAATAAATCGATTCTTCTTCAACAACTCTAGCAAGAAACTCCCATGTTTTGCTCGCATCCAATGCTAAAATATTTTCCATGAGGGTATTGTATGAATGTGATCCTATTACTCTTGCATTCTCTTCATCCTAATGAAAAAGAGAAACATTATTAGTTCACAATGTTTCTAATCAGATGTCAATGTAGGTAAAAATTCAATCCAAGAATTCATAAGGTGTCAATACAATTATACACCATAGTGTGTAAAACAAAAGTGGACAATGGTAGAAAAAATATAGCCTTCGGAAAATTTTAACCATAATAATAGGTTGGAATTTGGATGTGTACTATCATTCATTGCACCGGGAGGCGCTCTATATCCCAGTAAGGGGGAGATATTTGCGTCGAGAGGCACTCTACAACCTAGTATGGGGGAGATCTTGTAACGTTCAGTAACGTTATGTAACATTCCTCATGTAAAGGTCGCCTATAAATATTATGAAGGAGATGTTATAACTTTATGTAAAATTCTTCATGTAAATGTTGGCTATAAATATTATTTCCCATTATGAGGGAGATGTTGTAATGTTATGTAATGTTCCTCATGTAAATCCCAGCTATAAAGATTTACTTTTTACTTCTATTTAATTATGATGTAGATTTTGTTGACCATTAATTAAAAGTCCATTAAAATAACCAAACACCTAAATTCGCATTGATAATTCTTCAAGGGTGTCAACTATGTTAGACGATTTGAAGCCAATTGCATCAATAGCCCGAACGATTTTTTTAGAAACATCTGAAGAGACTTCGTAAATCTTTGTATTTTGTTGGATGTATTTGTGAAATGCTGTTTGATTAATGATTTTGTGTAAATATCTGAAACCATTTAAACATTTGAATGTCTGTATGTTCTCATCATGATATTGACGATAGAGCCTAAGAAGATTGATTTTCTTCCACATCGTCAGCCATTATTTTTTTTGTAAACCGAGATCCTCTAAAACACTATCACATAACATGTTCAAATGTTGCTCCATCTGTCCCTTCTCTATAATTTTCATATATCCTGTGATTACATTGAATTGTGCACCCTTTGCTATCACATTTGAACTCTTCACTCTCTTCTTTTGCATTTCTACCCTAAAGTCTTCCTATGGGATGACACTTTTGATGTGGAACCATTGTCTAGTGAAGGGGTTGCAGGCATGGTGCATGGGGGCTTCACTTGTTGACCAATATCCTATCACGTTAGTTCATATTATGGGTTTTAAAATTATAAAAAATTGAACCAATATATTGTAGGTATTGGGGGTATGAGGGGTTTATGGTGGGGGTAGGTAGGGTGGATTATAAGGATTCAAGTATGAAAAAGGGTGGGGAGGAGGTTTTAAGTATTCTGAGGAGGTTTCAACAAAAAGAGTTTAGGTCAATATCTCTGGAAATTAAGGGTATTCTTTAATATCCCATGATCACACGTGCTATGTGACAGGTTCACTAAGTGAAGTCCCCGTGGCATGGTGTGCAGATTCCCAAATGGTCTCTAGGGTTTTCCTATTGTGGATGGCTTGAGTCGGATCTTGATCAATGGGTAATCGTATGGATCGTAAGAAAAATCGCCAGTGATTATGTGAATGTATTTCTCAATATTTGTCATTTTCCTTTCGCTTCTCTGTTTTTGTTGCTACATGGAATTCACAAGAATCCTTTCTTTCTTTTAAGAGCTTGACACATTATGTTCACAAATAAATCAAAACCATATGTAAATCCACAAAATTAGGTTATGATTCCTTCAAGACTACATAATTAGATTATGTTCGACTCAAAACAGAGTAAAGAGAGAGAAAAAAATGGAAGTATTTGTAACGATCCACATGTATAATACAATATCGTCTACGATCTCTATGAAACTACTCTATGTAAATTTTGTAAGGAATTTCATCCAAATGTTTTCATACCAATGATGTAAGAGTTAAGATATGATATGGAAGCTGTGCACCCTCTCAAATAACGAAAATGATAAAAAATGGTCTATGTTAAATGAAATAATTTTGTGAGGAACTTCGTCCAATTTTTTTCATACCAATGACATAAGACTTAAGATATGATATGGAAGTTGTGCACCCTCTCAAATAAAGAAAAAGATCAAAAATGGTCTTTGTTAACTAAAAAGAATTAGTTGTGTGATTTCATTCTTTACCATCTTTAATATAAATATTGTGTAATATTTCAAAGTGCTGCATTATTTCAAAATAACACTTATCTTACTTCTTCATTGTTACTTTTTTATGTCCCCGACAAGGGGATATATATGAATTGGTTAGACCGATAATTTGTACTAATTTGTAGCAACTTTAATAAAAACATATAATTTTTGCAATAGTTTGTATCATTTTGGGGGGGGAATTATTTAAATATTGATTTATCTTACTTCTTATTGGTTTATATAGGTCACGGGGACTTCACTTAGTGAACCTGTCACATAGCATGTGTGATCATGGGATATTAAAGAATCCCCTTAATTTCCAGAGATATTGACAAAACCCTTTTTGTTCAAACCCCCTCCTAATACTTAAAACCTCCTCCCCACCCATTTTTATACCTCAATCCTTATAAACTACCCTACCCACCCCCACCTTAAACCCCTCAAAATCCCCAATACCTACAATTTATTGGTTCAATTTTTGATAATTTTAAAACCCACAATATGAACTAACGTGATAGGATATTGGTCAACAAGTGAAGCCCCCATGATATAGGTGATGTAGGCCTGGTAATTTGTGCCCCAAGACCCAGAAACAAGCTTGCGTAAGCAGTGTGTACCAATTTGCATGATAAGGTTATATTCAACATTAATCTAGTTCAAATATGCTCAGCCTCATGGTATCATGGTTTT
The DNA here is from genome assembly GCA_001517045.1 of Pseudotsuga menziesii. Lineage (NCBI taxonomy): Eukaryota > Viridiplantae > Streptophyta > Pinopsida > Pinales > Pinaceae > Pseudotsuga > Pseudotsuga menziesii. The sequence continues at coordinate 358,662 of LPNX011154668.1, read as the reverse complement.
CTCTAAATTTTTTCCATTCTGACATGCTCTAAAAAAAGAGCATCAAATGCAGCTTAGCCGTGTGCTAACAAGTTGCTCCTTTGCTCTGACAACCTCCCTTACATCTCTCATAACTACACTTGTGTTGCATGCACTTCCAATGCATTAACACTCCACCTGTAAGCAATGTTTTCTTTGCCTAGAATGCAAGGTGGTGGAAACCTTATGCTATATAAATCATGTCCTTGTCATTCATTGTTGCATGCTGCTTCATTCCTATTCTTCTTCTGCGCCTTGAAATAATTTATGATTTGATGAAGTTCAATCTTATTCTTCTTCCTCACCATCTAAATCTAGTTTCTGTGAATCTGAATCTAGTTTTTTGAATCTAGTTTCTGTGAATCTAGTAGAAACTAGCAAAATAACCTACTAGCAAACTAGTTATTGTGTCTGTGCAGTTATGGTTATTATGTCTATGTAGTTATGTGCCAACCATATCTAGGTGGTGGTCACCCTAGCAGATCCAATAGACTATCTCAATGAAAAAAACAAAGCTAATTGTACACTATTGACTTTAGGTAATTCAGTTTTATTTTCATACCTTAAACTGATTTCTCCCCTCCTCCTCGAGTCGCATCAACAGCTACCATAGCCTCTTTCTCATCCCTAATAGCAGGGCCTCTCCTCTTCATCGCTCTCACATTGTTTTCTTTTGTTTTGCAGGTCAACAGGTCATTCTTCTTAGCATTTTTCTTTTGCATTCGCATGGGCTACAATCAATCTGTTTGTACATATTCAATTTGTGCATTCAATGTCTATAATTCTTTTCATATATTTAATGTGATTTATGAGACTCTCCTTAAAGTGAACACTAATTTCTATAAATTATCCCATGTTTTGACATACCTACCTACAAAAATAATTCTCGACAAATTGTGATTGGCTCTATTTTTACTTCTCTTTTTTACTCCAAATATTTAGTTTTTAACTAGCTAAATTGGAGCGAAAATATCAACTTCGACTCTATAAATAAGGAGCTTTGTTTGCTCCCACGGTCCACTAAACGATTGAAGATATTGCATTTTAGAGAGTTGTGTAATTTTCTCTATAAATCATCGTTCAAGAGCTTGCATTTCAAAGAGTTGTGTAATTTGGTCAATAAATCTAGAGTTTGAGTTTTGGATACTTTTAGAGATGGCTGCCCTCTCTCGCAATGATTACCATGTTGAAATACTTAGCAAGGAAGTTGTAGTTAATGGTCTCCCTATGCAAGACCATCACCTTCCTCTCTCCAATTTGGAACTCACAACTCCTCCTGTTTCTAACACATAGCATAAGATTAACTTCTGTTTTTTTAACCCTTCGTATCTCCACTTTTTGAGTGACTAGAACTCTTGTTAAGTTTTTTTGTTTTGTTTTTGAATTACCTTGATTTACTTTGGTTTCTATGTTTTTTATTCTATTGTCGTTATTTAAGGTTGTATAAATTTGTGGTGTTCCAGCTCTGTCCTCTAACTTATTTTAAGTGCATAAATTAAATCACTTGACATGAAAACCCTCAAACATCCACATTCTATAAAATCTAACAATGTTTTTATCTGTTTTGAAAATTCCATGACAAAAACAAATAAAAATTAACCAAAAAAAGGAAAAATCATCCCCTAGTTGTTTCAAAAAAAATTTACTCCTCCAAGACTCAAGCAGTTTCTCCCCTATTCCGCATGTGAATAATCCTATGGAAAATTTCCTTTACCGACGGCTAGCTGCTCCTCCACACGAGTGCCTTGCCTTGACGAATCAGATTTTGGCTGCCTTCTTCATAGATTAGATTCTGACTTCACCCCATTTATTTCACGGATTTGGTTCCTCAAACTGCGCAATTTCTTTCATGAATGTGGGAAGGATTAAGAAAACTAAATACCCATTTGAGCAAACATAGGGGATGGGTTTTGTTTCTCTCTATCGTTGCTAATTATTATTTATTGTTGACTCTCAGGGCTATTTTGAGTCGATCCTTCCCATGGATTGTTTTTTAAAAAGCCACAGTATATGGGGCGGTGGGAATTAGTATCATCCTCCCCCATATATTGATATGTTCGAATTGACCTTGATCCCACATCAATTTTTAAGCATACTTCTACATATGATCAGAATCGACTTTTCTCTCATTAGAATTTTAATTATCCATTGTTAATTTTTAATGGGCCCATTTCCTGTGATTCGAGGAGGAGCAGAGAAGATGGGGATGAATAGGTAAATAAAATGTGCAAATTGAGCATAAAGACTAGAATATCTGAGTGAGTGAGGGAGGCGTGAAGGAACTTCCCAGCACCTGCATTTCAGGATCAAATTTGAAGGGCAGGGTCCCATTTCACTTTAAAGGGTTATGAGAAAGAGAACCCTTCAATGTTGACATGTAAAACTAAATAATTAGTGAATGGAAGTTCTCTAAAGCGTTATCAGGATAGTCAAACTTTGGTTGATTGATAGTTTAAAAATAGAGAAAAAAAAGAAAGAGAAAATCCGCAAGCTTATGAGTGTTATTTATGCCATTTTATGGGTGTTTTTCACAAAATTCTGAGTGTTTTTGTAAAGAAAAGAACTGAAATTGCAAAGTATAGAATGTTGTCATAGACTAGGGTTCTGTAGCACAAGAGACTTTATGTCGCAAACGAAGAAAAGTGTCACGTACTATCTATCTACCGCAAGAGAACAATTCTATCGTAGGCTATATTCCTGTCGAAAGAAAGTAATTGATGTCGCAAGATGGATTGTGGTCGCACATGGATGACAACTAATTTCAAGTAACAAAATATTTTATGAGTGTGCTTTTTTGTCACATATTCCATTAATGCACTATAACTACTATCGAACTAATAGGAGAAGTAATGATATGGTTGGCATTTTCCTTGAAATGATTGGAAAGATTACTCCATGTGATAGAAATCACAACCACCTTTCTATTTATTGAAAAATCGAGTGAAAGATCAATTAATCGAATGAGTAAACATATTTCATATTCGCATTGAATATTTGTCATTTCATTGCATCTAACGAACTGACTCTTGTGTTGAACTATCTTTCTGCAACTGTTGAGCCGAAGATATTTTCACACAGTATGGTTATTTTAGTCTCAAACACAAGTACTATCTAAGAATATGGTCTTGAAATTCCCTTGGCTACACCAATTATGTAAGGCACTACAGAAGTTATTTCACAATCACCAAGAATCACATAAGTTGCTTCACAGTCACCAACGATTCCTATAGTTGTTTTACTACCAGACCTGCTCGGCCCATCAAGAAAGAAATTATATGGCCGAGGAATTGGACACGTGAAGAGAAAACACCTCCACCTGATGATGAATCAATGGGGTAGGTGTCCATGTTGTCCACTTATGTTCTGCCATGACTAGCAGAAGCACCAAATATTACTATGGGAAATAATGCAAAGTATCACTTAGTATCACTAGTCATACCCAAAGGAGTTCAGGTAATGGAGAACAATATACCCAACTTGAAGAAAATGGGATTCATCGACCATGACCTGTGCAAGTTCCCAAAACTTTCCATGAGCAAACATATGACTACTGTCAAGTAAAATGAGGATGGCCTGATTCATATAGATCCGATGGAATGGCCGAGAGGGTTGGATAAATCAAGTTTGGTGTCTCTGATGCATATGCTAAACTTTGTCCAAACAACGAAGTTCAATGAATGCGTAAAAAAAATATTGGTGTTTTTTCACTGAGGATGTCTATGGCTCGACAAGAAAATATCTTCTTATGTCAAGATCATAGCATCTATCATAATACTTCCCATTGTAGGAGTGAACTCAACACCCTTTTGTCACTGGGCAGGACCAAGATAATGCTTTGGTCAATAGAATGAAGGGAAAGAATGATCTGACACGAGATAAGAGAGGATTTTCCATCACGTATATCAATGATATTGTTGGTTTGTTTGCAACCAAGGTCTTATCTAACAATTTTCCATGAAATATGTGACCAAACCAATGTACAGTAGGTACAATCACTCCGACAGAGTAATGTGCATCTGATGTCAAGATGAACTAGGAAACCTATTTATTGGATGAGTTACTTGCCATATTAGAGGAAATTTCAACTCAAAATGGGCCTCCTAAGGAAAATTAATAAAATAATACTTAAAATAATAAAATAATATTTATTAATTTTGGAGGAAGAAAAGAAAAAACTACTTTTTGTTTGTATTTTTGACATATCTCCTAGTGTTTTTACTCAAATTTCAATCAGAAGAGCTCATTGGATGGGGAATTAAATTCTGCCTCCAACAAGTACCCACTTGGCATACTTTTGACTAGCCCCGCTACCGCAAAAACAAGAAATACCTAAAAAAACATGATGATGACATCATCATCACATTTTTTCAGGTTTTTCTTGTTTTTGGGGTAGCGGGGCCCATCAAAAGTATGCCGAGTGGGTACTTGTTGGATGCATAATTTAATTCCGCATCCAATGAGCTCTCCCGATAAAAATTTGAGTAAAAACACTGGGAGATATGTTGAAAATACGAACAAAAAAAGTATTTTTTTATGATACCTATCCCCAAATTTATATTAAAAAATTGTTTAAGAGGTGCTCCCTTTTTGAATTTTAAAGCATTTTGATTGGCTAATACATGATGACATGGAATTTGTATTTTTTTTCAAGGCCCATTTTAAATTGAAATTTCCTCTAATGATGTTACCGATGCAAAACGTAAAGGTAACCCCTTTAATTACTCATGGATTTTAATTTTGAATTAATTTGTTGCATGGGAAGAACCACCAGTATACCAAGGGGTATATGTCCTCGTTCTATGCACAGGATACAGATACCAAAATATTTGGTTGGAGAAGGATAACCCACAATGACAGGATGGTAACAGTATTGATTTTTATCTATAAGTAGAAGTAATCAAGCATTTTGTTAAGAAAAAGTCGAGAATAACGGAGGAAACCATCAAACAATTTCAAAATATTATAAGGTTTTTGGTTGGGGCACACCATATATTTTTTGCATCCCTAAAAGGACCCCCATAACTAATGGTTAAAGATGTAATTTCAACTATCCACTAGAGAAATTGAAGCCATATTCAAGAATGACCTGAAGAATGGAAAGTACTTGTCATAGAGGATCAAATATTAGAAAAAAAGGAACCACAATAGGATGAATTATTGAAGAAGAAGAATGGATATCATGGATGGGATCCACCAGCTTAAAATAACTCGCAAATCTCTCCCTCCATGAGTAAATATGAATCCAGTGCAACTCCAATAGATCCAAAGTTTGGAAATAAGAGAAAGTGCTAGGAAAAGTTTGAGACAAGTAACAAGAAAAGGAATGTCGATAGATATTTTGTAATCATCAGTCTTACAAATGACAATTATAATCTGGTCTTAGACAGAATGGAATAACTAGCTAACCAAAGCTTCCAGAAGATTGGTGAATGCCATACAGAATAAGTGAGCAACATTACTAATTTACAGCAGACATTTTATACTATAGTAAAAGAAGTTAGAGTAGCGGTCGTCCAAGCACCATATTCAACTATGTTGTAGTACTAAGCTGGCCCATGTTAAGAGTGAACTTCCAAGACATTGTCAATGACTTAACAAATAAAGGTTCAAGTTGGTCAAGGAATTGACCTAGGAACACTAGAGCTCAATACCATGGTCAAGGATCTTGTCCACGTGACTTTTAATTTTTATACAGTGTTGATGTATTAATTGCATGCTATTCAACAAGATTTAGTTAAAGAAATAAAAACAAGAAAGTGGGTGATAATTGGACAACTAAAGTCATCAAAGAAAACCATTTTGTCTCTATAGAAAATAGTCAAAGGGACTGGGAATAAATAAAATAAATGGAAGGATGGCAGACATCGACTAGAACAAGCTATCACACATAGTTGTAGAAACTTCACAGATGAAGGGATCACACTAGATATGTTCCCAGAAGAAAAAGTTTCAAGCTAGATGAGATTATTGAGAACCTCCACAAGCAAGCTGTGTAGTTGGAATAGAATATGAATCCTAGTACACCATCATAGGTACTTGGAGAGCGAAACAAGACAACAACTAAGGCTATGCAAAAAATTGAATAGGTAGATGTACTCTGTGCTAAAGTGATCAAACAAATTTCTCAGTCATGAGAAGCTAATCGACAACAAAGAGTTCAAACAGGTGACCGAGAAGTTTCATACTGTCAAGCCATATTTTAACTAGCTAAAGAATGAATTGAAGAAGTTGTCGATAATAGAAAATATGGCTAAGGTTTCCGATATGAAGAAATTACAAAAACATGTAGCTAGAATACGAATACAATAGTATAAAAGAATAGAGCATGTCATAGAACTTTCGGTAGAATCAAAGAAAGTTATACACCTTATCCATCTTGTTCATGAAAATGTGTGACAATCCTTGGGTCGATAGGAATGAAAAATTCAGAACATATCAATTTTTAAGTTGTGGAACAATGGAAGATAGTGCAAGAAGAAGTGCAACAGGAAACAAAACAAGTCATGAAATATTTTAGGATTTTTAGAGAAAGGTCGCATTGACTTCTAACTAATGTGACTCAGGATGAGACACAGGTGATTGTTGGGGGCATGTTGTCCCTAGGAAAAGAGGAGAATAAATAACCATAAGAATGCTCCGCAAGATTAAAATTCTAGTCACAAGACAAGCCATCAACAAGATAGAAGGAGCCACGAAAAAAGAAAAAGAAATCACATTCAGACGAGGAGTTCGACCTATTTTTGGTAAAGACTTAGTTAGACTAAAATATTTCTTTTAGTAATAAATCATGATTATAATTTCGGACGATATTGCCTATTTTTACATGTAATGGGATAGGTTAAATTATAAAGACAATCTGTCGATTGTCAGTTGGGATCCAGTCAGCGGTTAAATCAAGAAGTTGTAAAAGAACAAAAGCATTGATCCAATCTATGTGTGGATTGCTCGATTATTATCTCATTATTTAGAGAGAAAATCGAATACAAATAAGAGCAGAAAGAAAGAGGGAGAGCCTTGACCAAGAGAGCATGACATGAGAAAAGACTAAATGAATTGTAAACAATATCTAAAGAAGACTTTGTAAGTTTATTGTGTAGATCGAAGGTGATAAACCATTTCTCATGCTAGATGAAGAGCACCTTTGTGGTTTTTCCTAGATGTGTTTCCACATTAAACCTTGTGTCAGTGTGTCTTTAAAATATTTATTTATGTCATATGCATATTTATGTGAATGAGTTGAACTAAATGTGTCACACATATAATGATAAGATCGTATGGAATATTAGTTAATATTAATGATTTGTGTTATATACTAGTATACATGTTGACAGTTCAATATGTTGTCTTCTTGAATAAATGTATGAGACATGAGTCTATTTCCAGGTTGTTATGATTATTAATCCTCCCTTGACCATATTGTCTATTAGATTATTTAGCCTATCTTAGGAATTTTAATTAGTTAATTGGGTCGACCAATACCATTGGGTCTACTTCGCCTAATGGAGCCACATGTACCAGTTACTAGAGTGTGGGGAATACTGCTAGAGGTTAATTTCCACTTACTGCATGTGCATGCATCAATTTGGATGCCTCCTAGACCAATCCCTACATTTTAGGAGCCAATGGGAGTCCCGACACCAACCTCCATCAATCAGTTGGAGTTAGAACTAGTTAAGTTTAGTTAGCTTCCAGTTACTTTCAGTTAGATCACAATTAGTTAGTTAGCACTAGTTATGCATGGTTAATTCATGGATGCATGTGGATTAGGTGCCTTTTCCCACCTAACACCTTAGTTAGACTAAGTTAACTAGTTATCACTGATTGTGTGAGTTAGTTAGACATATTGGAGTTAATATTTTAGAGTTCGATATTTATTGAGACACTATGAGTTAGCTAGTCACTTAGGCACAATCATATACACTTGGTATCTTTGAATTGATCCCTAATGCATTCAAATTCTTCCTCAGTAAACTATTCTAACACCGTATTTAATTAATGACAGTGATTTTGCAAGTATCTGAGCTATACTCATTTGTTTCTTGTGTGGTTTTTTTGTTCAGTTTGTATCTTCATTCACCTCTTACTGCAACAATAATATTTGACTCGTTGCTTGAAGATATAAATGGAACAGCAATTTTAACAATGGTTTTCGTTGAGTGACTTGATAAGGCTATAATAAGGAAATTCCCCTTACTAACTATGGAAATCTAGTTCTGGAAGTTCCCATAATATATCTCGGATGAGACTTTATCTACGTCATAGGTGTTGGCGATAGATTTCTATTCTATATGACTGGTATATTATTTTTTAGTTGATGAACAAGGATTTTATCCCGGGTCAAGAGTCAAACAAGCCAACAACAATATATTGTTGGTGTTTTTCCCGTGGTTTCAAGTGTGTTGTTGATGTTCTCTTTGCAAGATCGAGAACTAGTTCTTGTGTAGGTCTATTGGGGGCTTACGTATGAGATTTATATGTTGACTATTTTATGGGGGAGACTACCTTGGGAGAATATATGATATTTTTTGTTTTATATGAGTCCATAGAAGATGTATTGGTGGAGGAAACCATGTCATATGGAGCAACATATTTTCTTCTTCTTCTCTGCTAATATTAGCATCCTTCTATAGCCCATTTGTTGTATATTTATCTAATATTTTTTAGCTACTTGGAATACATATATGTAATTCCTGATTTCTCCATTTCATAATAATTTTTCATGGTGTTTATCCTTCATATGGTATCTCAAATTCAAGCAACAAGTGACAGTGTGAAATTCTACAATTTTTTGTTTATTAGCTGAAAGTCTATTATTGTTTAACCATCATAACCAGCTATTTAAAAGTGATCAATGGGTCAAGTTGACGAATTTTTATGTGTATAAAAAATTAATACAAATTTTGGAACAATTAGAGTCATTTTGGTAGTGTTTGGGATCAGTTGGAAATAATAACTTTTTGTAGCAAAACTTAACTAGTTTTTCCTAGTTTTGATTTATAGTCAAGTTGGTTACAAAAAATTGTGTCTAGTGGTCAGAAACATTACATTTCTATTAGAGAATTATATTGGAAATATGTGTGTCATGAATAAGTTAAATGAGTAGTTGGAAGGTTGAAATTATTCCTCTTAGAATCCATAGGAATACTAAAGCTTAGCTAACAAAAATGACCCTAGGGTTAATCCAAGAAGAACAAAAAACAAACAGAAGTATGGAGTTTGGGACACATATAATTAACATTGTGGAGGAGGATATTTCATGACAGGTCTCTTATAAATATTATATAAATTATCCAAGTTTTAAGAAGGTAATAGGAAAATCCCAGAGGAGGCAAGGGATTTTATGGGTAAATTGGAAACCTATGCATTCAAGACAAAATTTAGTGAAGATAGCAGTAGTGGATCCCAAGATAGAGATAAGAGCCCTTTGGAACCTACATAGGAGATAATTTTATCGATAAATTGTCAACATAGATGTCTGCATGAGTTCCAAGATTCACATAGACCCACAATGCCAAAATTCCTAGGACCACCATGGCATGAGAGAAACAATGCCAAATGAACTAGATGTTTCTTTCGAGGTTTATTTTGAGGAGTATAAGGCTATGAATGCAGAAATTAAGGATTCCATGTATTTCTTTGAATACTACAATTTCAAAGACGAGATTAAATGAATGGGATTCAACAATATGGAAGTCCAAAATTTTGAGTTGCAGCGCACCCTTGGGAAATTTACTCTTCCAAGTTTTGGTGGGTATTAGAAATGTACTAGTAGGTTATAGGTGTAAAAACTTGACACTTAATTCCAACTAAATCCCATGGATTGAATTGACACCATTAAAATAACCACTTTACATATAGATTGGGTGGAAAATCACTCGTGGTACCATGGCGTGAGAAATTGGGTCTTGCCAATATCAATTCCTATTAAGAATTCACAAGGAGACTCATCAATAGATTTGACAAAAAGTACCCTAAAATTCTTTTTAAATAGTTGGACCAATTGAAGAAAATAAGCACACTAGATTTTTATATTTCATATTTTCAAAGGCTTTTGGTCATGGTGACAAACATCTCAGAATCCCTCTTAATATTTGTGTTCACCGAAGGCTTACAAAAACCATTAAAGGGCTTGGTGAAGGCCTATAGACCTGAAAATTTGTTGAATTCCATTAGAAGAACTAGAGACCTTCAATATGCACTTCCAAGAAAAATATTTCCTCCAAAAACAAACTTCTCATCTAAGTTCAAAGATAGGAATCCTTTCAAAAGAGATCCAACCGAGAAAACTACCAAAGATAGTAACATTTGAGATGAAAAATAAATATGAAAAAGTTTTTCTTTACATGCCAAGAACAATGGGTTCCTAGTCACAAGTGTGCAAAGGGGAAGGGACACTACATATAAGTCTTCTCTAATAGTGAGGAGGAGGAAGAAAATGAAGAGCCAAAACTTGAAAGGGAATATGGATATAAGACAACAAAAAAAGAGAGCCCAAAAGATGAGTCTGGAAAGAGTGGTATTGTTGTATTATCTAGGATTCAACAGTATCATATTCTCATATTGAAGGGAGTGGTACAGGGACAACAATTCACATTCCTGGTTGATAGAGGAGCCACCCACAATTTCATTGATGTTGTATTAGTGGAAAGGAATAACTTTCCTACTGAAAAATTTGATGGATTATGTGTCATCATTCCAGATAATAACTCTATGGATTTTTATAGATGGATTCACAAACTTTAGCTCACTAAAATATGATAGATAGTTTTATGTTGTAAATGTTGTTGATACAAACTTGGTCTTGGGAGTACAATGGTTTTTTTCCATTGAAGAACACACCACTAACAATAGGATCTAAAAAATGAGCTTTAAGGGGGTTGATGAAAAGAAAATAACACTAAGAGGCATGAACACTTATCCCAAAAAAGTGATTACATATCATAGTATGAGATATGTCCTAAGACATGGGGATATAGAGTTGGAAATAGAATGCTTGGTCACAGTCAAGAATCCAACCATGGATACCTCAAAGTATCCATAATACATAAGGAGGTTGTTGCAAAAGGGTGAAAATGCGAAGTTTCTATACAATTTTTTGAGAATCAGTCACACTGAAAATTCAAGATCATCACAATGAAAACCTAAAAAAAAATGTAAAAACTCACAGGGATGTTCCTTGAACTGTCCTCTTCAAAAGGGTAGTTTTATTTTGTATTATAAGAGCCACATTGGAAAGAAAATAGGAGGACACAAACATGTGTCAATAAGGCACCATTTTTTAAACATATGTTAAATTTCGAAAAATAATAAAAAATAGTGTTTAGGTATGAAAATTCTCAATATATAGTCCATTGCATGTACAATCTGTCTATATTATGAATGTATATTTGGTATCCATAAAATGAATAATCATCTCTAAAAAAATGAAGGGCACAAAGGTCACACATTATCCAAACATAAAAAATTTCAATTATAGTCGTTGGTGCCCATCAAATTTGTCCTACTATATGTCGATAAAAAAAATTCAAAAAAATATGAGTACAAAGCTAGTAGAATTCTCTAAACCTCTAGTGTTTATGTCAAGGTGAAATTACTTAGGGGTATATGAGTTTGAAAGGGTTTAAGTTGAAAAACAAAAATTTTGCATTTTTTTGTCAAAAAAATAGGCAAAAAGTGTATACCAACTTTTTGTTTTCACCCAAAAGCATGAGAAGGTATTTGGAGACCTTCCTCTAGGTAGATAACTATATAGAGGAGAAGAGGACACTATATAGTTGGAGGTGGGAACTCAACCCATCATCACATAGGAATATAGACACCCCAAGTGGTTCAAGGATGGGATTGAAAAGGAAATCAAATAGATCCTTCACTTGGGTCTCATAAGACTAAGTTAGAGTCCCTTGTCATCTTCAATGGTTTTGGTGAAAAATAAAGCTAGAACATTAAGAATGTGCATAGATTACAGGGCCTTGAACAAGAAGACCATCAAGAAATGGTACCTGATTCCCCTCATTGATGAGTTGCATGGGGAAAATTTCTTTGCAAAGATTTATCTTCACTTAGTATACCATCAAATTCAAATGAGAGAAGAATATGTGCAAAAGACAACCTTTTGTTGTCATTATGGCCATTTTGAGTTCCTAGTCATGTGTTTTGGCTTGGCTAATGCACTTTCCACATTCCAATATTGCATGAATGAAATATTCATCAAGGAAATTCATAAGTTTCTCAGTTTTTTTTGACGATATTTTAATTTATAGAAAGAATTGTACTGATCATTTGTTTCATTTTGAAGTTGTCCTCAAAATTATAGCAGAACAATCCTTGTATGAAAAAATATCCAAACGTGACTTTGGAATGACCGAGATACTGTACCTTGGTCATGTTATTGAGAAAGATGGAGGAGATTTGTTGGTATTTGCACTTACTATAGGAAATTTGTCAAAGGATTATCGTAGTTAACAACTCCTTTGACTAATCTTAAAAATAAGGGAGCCTTTATTTAGACTGAGGAAGATGAAAAATACTTCAACAATATGAAAGAGGTAATCAATACTTTCTTGGTACTTTCCTTACCATATTTCACTCAACCTTTTATGCTCGAGTGTGTTGCTTCTAGTGAAGGTATTGGGGTTATCCTAATGCAAAACTAACACCCTATTTCCTTTAAAAGTAGAAATTTACAACCACATGAGAGTTATTATTCCATATATGAAAATTAAATGTTGTCTATCATTCATGCCTTAGCCAAATTTCAACAATAGTTAGTTGGAAACAAGTTTGTGGTCAAAACTAATCACAATATGTTGAAGCATTTTTTGAATTAAAAAGAGTTGAATGATAGGAATAAAAAGTGGGTTAGGAAGGTGAAATATTATGAATTTGATATTGAATACATAAAAGGCAAGACAAAAATTGTGGCTAATTCCCTTTCATCCTCTCATTGATGGAAATTGTGGGAGATTAGATGACCCAACTAGTAGTAGAATATTCAAAGAACGAGTTTGTTTGTGAGATTTTGGATGGGTTGGCCCAAGATGAATAGTACAAGCTGATATATGGGGTTATTTAATATAAATATAGAATATACTTGGTTATATATTCATCCTTGAAGAAGAATATTATGGAGGAATCTAATGATTCACATCTGGTAGGCCATCCTATGTACTTTAAGAAATATAGGAAAGTAAGAGAAAGGTTCACTTGGAATGGATTGAAAAATGATGCCTTAAAGTATGTGAAGGAGTGTAACACATGAAAACAAAACAAAATATATTTCACAATCCTTTTTTCTCTACTTCAACCTCTTCCCATTCCAGGGAAAAAATGGGAAAGCATCTCAATGGAATTCATCACCAGGTTACCCAAGGTAAAAGGGAGGGATTGCATATATGTGGTACTAGATAGACTTACACAATTGTCTCATTTATTTGCTATTCATTTTGATTATACTTCTACACAAGTCGATGGACTATTTTTTAGATAAATTTTCCTATTTCTTGGCTTACCAAGAACCATTGATAGTGATAGAGATAGTAAGTTTACGGGAGCTTTTTGGAAAGAGTTGTTTAAATTGGCAAGGACAATTTCAAATCTTAGTATTAGTTATCACCCACAAACTGATGGGAAAAATAAAAGAGTAAATTAATGAATAGAAGTATATATAATAAATTATGTAATAGGGAAACACAAATATTGGATCAAATGGTTACATTTGGGTGTGCTTTGTTGCAACACAACTCACCACATGTCTATTGGTATTGCTCCCTTCAAGACATTGTACAGATATGAAGCTCCCACCTTTATTGATAAAATTTGTAGAGATAGTAGGGACCCAAAGGAAAAGGATTGGATTCAATAAATTCAAGATATCATAAATGCACTACAAGACAACTTGCAAACAACTCAAAATATGCAAAAACTATATGCTAATAAAACAGGACAGAACATAGTTTCAGGTGGGTGACTTGGTATATTTGAGATTGCATTGATATAAGAAGTCTTGTATTAAATGGAAGGGGGATGAAAATTTGAAACCAAGGATATATGGTCCCTACAATTTCATGAAGAGAGTTGGAGAAGAAACTTATGAGTTGGATCTTTTGCAAGGAACCAAAATCCACAATTTGTTCAATGTCTCTTGTCTAAATAAAGTAGTTGACCAGCAAGTGACTATTTCAACAAAGCTTTCTCCACTAGATGATGAAGATCAATTGAACCTTGTTATAGAAAAAATATTATATGTAAGAGATAGGAAGTTGAGTAATAGGATTTATCATGAGTACCTTATTCAATGGAAGGATATACCAAGTGAGGATGCTACATGGGAAGGAGAACAAATATTGTAGCACCCAGGATTGAAATTGCTTGAGGAAAATTTCAATTATAATGGATGATGCGACTCACAAAATTGAGGTAATAAATTCCAAATATTCATAAATGATGTGTAATAGGTACAATAAGCTAAACAAGGTGCATAAGGATGAAAAATGGGATACATAGAAGTGTAATCCCCAATCTAGGTTGAAGGAGTCAAATTATGATTGTATCTTTGGAATTGTTAACATCCCGGGATAAAAATAAACAAATGAGGGCACACTAGTGGGAGTGTAACTCATAAGGAATATAATGAATCATATATAGACTAAAAATATACCAATAGGGTGCACTAGTGAAGTGTAACTCTCAAGGACTAAATGAAAAGTATCTATGTCACTATGACAAGCATCTATGACATTATGACACATATATGGAAATTATGACAATGGAAGGTCCTAAGAATAGATAAGGAAGGTGACTGAGGTGAGATTGTCCCACACAATGAATGTAAATCCCTCCCCATTCGAATTCCTAAGCTTGGATAAGACCTCATGTGATCAAATAAAATTATAAGGGAACTCAAAATATCATCAATGATTACTATCTCAACTATCTCAAAATTATTATTATTATTTGGGAAAATTCGATAATAGGGGAGAAAGGGCCTCGATAATTTCTATAAATGGATGTATGCATGAATGGGAAAAAAGTTTGGTCATTTTAAATTTGAAATGGAGAGCCATAGTGATTCTCAATCTTGGGAGATGCGCCCCTTACTACAGTAATTAGTTTGGGTGGTGCAAGATTCCACCCTATCTAGCCATGAGAGGAGTGTCAATGTTGAGCAAAAATTGAAGATGCTTGAAATTTAAAACTTTTTGATAGTCAATTATAGCATATGTTAATATCATAAACAATTAAATAACATAAATCATTCAATCCATAAGACACAATATGTGCCCTGGGAAAACCCTCCAAACATGGAGGATGGAAAATCAAACAATTCTTTGAATATGCTAGATAATTGCAAAGAATGATTTACAACACATGAGAAGTTTTCCTGATAAGATATATCAATGCAAAAATAGAGAATAGAGATTACTAGGAACACTGTAACAGCCTTTCCAAGTGAATAACACTTTAATAACAAGCTTACATTTATACAAAAGAGAAGGTAGCGAATGGTTTCATTATTTTGGTGCACTCTGAACACTGTGTGCACTAAAATTTCTTTTACACATAAAAAAATTAGCACCTTCCTTGAATTGGTTCCAAATTATCACCTCATATTCTCTCCCATACTGAAGATATGTGCCTTCCTTCTTTCCTTGAGTGTTAACTGTCTTTAACTGAATGTGAAGTGACTGAACTGAATGTGAACTGATTGAAGTAAACTCAATCGTCAACTGACTGCTTTACCATTAGTTAGGATTTTAATTGAATGTCTTTAGTTCTTCATAATCAGTGACATCCAACGAACAAACACTTTGCATATATCAAGGAGTAGATTCCCTATTTAACAAAACTTGGATTTCCACAACTAAGACTTAACTAATGTCTTTTCAATTCAAGTTCACTGAAGGTCTTACATGGGAAATTCAAATCCTTACACTTTCTCTATGATTATCTCAATTATCATTAATTAAATACGACATGGTCCATGTTTGTATTAATTAATTAACCATATTATCATATCATACTCAGAAGAATTGTTCCATAATAATGATCGCATGTATTACCCTCGATCATATAGACATCTGCTAAAGTAATTCACTATAGGGGTAGCTAATACCTAGAGGAAAATTATAGCACCTAGTGACCATGACTAGAAACACATCACATATAATATCCGCGTGACTTGATATAACACAAGTCCATACTTTAACACAACACAATTATATAGTCTTGACAGAACACAAGACTCCAATATTGATACAACACAATATTTTGATCTTGATACAACACAATATCACAGTACATGCATATTTCATGAATAGTACTTGATACAACACAAGTCTCCTAGGGAATCACTCTTGATGTTGTACATTTAACAAGGAGGAATCACTCTGCTTTAGCTATGGATCTAAAATAAGTGATTTTATGTCCCTTTTCAATTATTGGTTTGAAATCATCTTGGTTTTTTGGGATCTCAATTTGTAGCAGCAGAAGATTGTTGGTGTTTTTCTAGTGGTTTCAAGTGTGGTGTTGATGTTCTCTTTGGAGGATGTCACACTAGTGCTTTTGCAGATCTCTTGGGGGATGATGTATGAGTTGTATGTGTTAATTATTTGATCTGGAAGACTCCCTTGAGATCATATCTAATATTTTTAGGTTGATATCAGTCCATAGAAGGCACATTGGTGGAGGGAACATTGTCATATGGACAAACATCTTTTTTTCTTTTTCTCTGCTAATCTTGGCAGACTTCTCTACTCTATTTGTTGGATATTTCTCTAATATTTTGTATATGATTGGAATATATCCACTTAATTTATGATTTATCCATTTCATAATAAATTTACATGGTTTTTATCCTTCATATGTTATCTCAAATTCAAGCAACAAGTGACTATGTGAAATTCTGCACTTTCTTGTTTATTAGCTGGAAGTCTATTATTGTTTAACCACCATAACCATATTTTCAGAAGTGATCAGTGGGTCAAGTTGAATAATTTGGATGTGAATATTCCTTGCATACAATTTTTGGAAGAATTAGAGTCAATTTGTTAGTGTTTGGGAACAGTTGGAAACAATAACCTTTTGTAGCAGAACTTGACTAGAGTTTTCTAGTTTTGGTTCAAGTTGGTTGAACTTTTTTTGGGTCTAAGGGTAAGGTACATTACATAAGTGGATACTAAGAATTTAATTTCCCATGTTTCCATTCCCTAAATTACATAAGTGAAAAAACTTGTGAGTATGGAAAGACTAAGAGGAATCAAATAAATCATAAAAATTGTACTCCCATATTATGTTGTCCATCCATGATATCTCACTCACATTGAATTGGAATAGTGGTGTGATGAGGGTGCATATGCCAGGTAGAGTAATAATCTGTAAGTGTGACCAAACTTGTGAAATTCATAATTTAGTCATAGATGAGACATTGTGACTAAAATATGAGTTATTCTATGGAACAATTCCAAATTTTCACTATGATCCATGCTAACAGTCACCACTATAAGGCTTATTGCATATTGATGATTTTGCATGACTTTTCACCTCTTATATAACGACCAAAATTGTTCATCCATACTTACACAAATATTTGGGTTACACAAATCTTTGGGATTTTTTTTTGTATCTCAGGCAATATTTTTGAAAGGATGGCGTAGTTTATACATTTTGAACTTGTAGACAATTATTTGAAAAGAATGTCAAGAAAATTTGTGACAAGTTGAAAAGTGTCAAACATACATCCTTCAACCAAGTTTGTTTCCATCAAGTTACAAGCAAGTTTGTTTCCTATTATAGATATGACATGTCTAGTTAGTAATATTTAGTAAATGGTGTACTTTAATGACTTTAGATAATGAATGGGATGGAATAAACAATATACCATCTTTACACCTTCAAAAATGTGGTGTTTTCAAGACAAGACAACAAAACTATTAAGTAGTCACTAAGGCCTCTCCTCATTGAAATCAAAGAATATTATAGAAAAATGTAGTTTCTTATTTTGTTATAGCTATACACCCATCTCACAAAACTTTTCTCTATGCCTAAACTTGTTGGTTTGCTTCATATACCTTGTGTTGGATTCTTGAGTAAGTCTTTACAAACGATATTAACTTGAGCATAATATCATTTATAAACAACATCAAATAAGCAAAAAGCTTGAATAATAGCTCAATGTTAATAAAAAAAACCATCAAGAATTCATTATACATGTCTAAATGCATGTACATATATTCGAAACTGGTCAAACTATAGGGTGAATCCATGAAGACGGGTAAAAATTTTGATAAAAAAATGATGGTGAAAATTTATTTTTTTACTGATTTAATAAATTGAACCCCTCAAAAATCATATTTTCCATGTGAATTATGAGATACAAAAAAAACAATTGTAGGAAATTATGTTGTCTTTGCACATATATATATTTGGAAATTTAATAATATCATTTAATATGTCAAAATTGCATTTAATGACAGACTTGTCCATGTAAATTTTTGGAAAAGTTAACAAGTGACTCGTGCTCATAAACTAATTTAGTGGTAAATGCATAATTTTTAATATATATATATATATATATATATATATATATATATATATACGATCTACACAAAATCCACTCATGAGTACATATTGTTTAGTAATTTTCATCTAAAAATTGAATTTTTTTACTAATATTCGAAAGTGACCAATGACAATTTTAATCACATTTTATACACATATTTGTGCACATAAAGGTTTTTTACTGGTAAAATAAGTTTGTTTTAAAATACCCTTTTGAAGAAGACATGTTACTCTCTGGCGTATGTATTTTGTGAAATTTTTTCACATGGTTTTAAAACCATTTGCAAGGCCTTCTAAACAACCCATGGTTTTATTGTACATGGTTTAGGAGGGCCTTCCAGATGGTTTTAAAACCATTTGCAAGGCCTTCTAAACAACCCATGGTTTTATTGTACATGGTTTAGGAGGGCCTTCCAGATGGTTTTAAAACCATGTGCAAGGCCTCCTACACAACCCATTGTTTTATTGTACATGGTTTAGGAGGGCCTTGCAAATGGTTTTAAGACCATGTGCAAGGCCTTGCATATGGTTTTAAAACCATGGGGAAATGTTGTAATGTTCACTTCTAACAAAATAAAAAATAATAATAAATACTATATGTCAGCCATAAATAATATTAAATAATAATAATAATAATAATATATGTGGACCTTAACTAAAAATATATCAATGGATACCTAAGAATATATTTGATCCCTCTCGGTGCTTGATAGAGCCTAGGATTTGGATCTACACTGGTTAATTTTTATTTGTGTTGCTTTGAACTTATGGACATGGTTTTCAAGAGTAAGTTTGAAAATAAAATTAAAAAAAATTAACATACGAACTCCAAAACATGTAAATTATGTCTATGGAAATACTATTTGTTAATGAATCTATTGGTATGAAGACTACCACCTTAGGTGCATCATAAGACATATTTTAGGCCTCGTGAGGAGGTCATAAAAATTCAAATTGCAGAAAAAGGGATATAGGATTGTATTTTAATCCGTTGATTGAGCTAATAGCTCGATCAAGGTATTTAAAATTCTCAATTTAGGTTTTGATTGGGTTTTCAAAAACCTCAATTAAGGGTTTAAGTGTAGTTAGCAGAAAATATCGATCGAGCTCTGTATCTCACTCAAGCAGTATAAGATCAATCAAAATTTTATCTGTCACCTTTTCCTTAGTGAGAATAACCTACCACCCTATGCATTTGATTCACAAAAAATGAAAAAAATAATATAAAAGATAAGAAAACTAACTTAATTTTAACAACAATTCCTAAACTATTTTAGGCATATTAAGTTTGAAATAGTGAACATTTATTCTAATCCACCTATCAATATGGGAAACAAAAAATGTTGAAAAAAAAGCATGATTATGAGTAAGTTAATGAAAATGAAATATGAATATGAAACAAAGAAAGGATGAGGCAATGGCAAGCAACATTGAAAAATCCACAAGAATAGACTATGGGTCGAGCATCAGTGGTTCCAACTCCAATTGAGAGCGATACTAGTAATTTTCTTGCTTCATTGTTAAAATACTTCTTATTTTAAAATTAACATATATGTTTCAAAATTATTTACACTTATCATATTATTTAATTAGTTAGAAAATTACCATGTTGATTAGTTATTAGTTTAAATCAAATTGATTATTTAGAAAATTATCACATTGGTTAGTTATTAGTTTTAAAATTTATTAGAGAATTATGTTTCTAGTCACTTTTGAAGTGTTCAACATACCAAATGATCACTTTTATTGAATTTTATCAATAAAATTAAATTAATTTTTCATAAGTTCTTGGAAAAGACATACAGTATTGTATTTTTAGTTAATAATTAATATATTTTATTAGTGTATAATAATTTTATTACAAGTTATATCAATTAGAATAAATTATTTTTTCAAAATTTTAGAGAAAATATGATATTATTTTAACTTTATATTCGAGTGTCAAGTAACGGAAATTTTTTTGCAGTCACAATGCTTGTTCACTAATGAATCAGAATTATTTAACTTGTAATTTAGTTTTATTTATTCTCTAGTAATTAGCTTACCTTGACCAAGATTAGGAAGTAAAGGAGCCTTCCCTAAAAAACCACCTAGGTAAAATACTTTGAGGCTTTCAACCTACCTCATGGTTCTGATTACTATCATCTCTTTATTTGTTCACTTTTTCAAGTTTTTAGGGAAAGTAGTGTAGTTCACTTTTTGAACATAAGTGTGAAAAAAGTATTGAATGTGGTGATTTGTCATTGTTCCATCCGATTTTCTTCATTGATCAACTCAACTATGGGTTGTCACATATCATAGTTAGGTGGAAGAGATATCAATATGTTACTATGGATGCATCATCTTTTTAATCTGGATCACTTAAGAGGATCAACTTGCTTAAGGATGAAATTCCTATTCTAGAATTCATGGAAAATTTACAAAGTTATATTTATAAATAAATCAAACACACTCACAAGTCCATATACAAAGATGTTGAATTCAAGCATTCGATATAGGAACAATATTATCAGTGGTATAATTCGCTCAGAACTACACATTTACTTCCCAAAATGAGATATAAAGTGAGTACTATCACTCTGACTAGGTTTCTATATTGGTACATGTATTGTATAGATGTGCCTAAGAGAGCATTGATGGTAATGATAACACTCTTTAGTCATGTGATCTTTTTAATGAGTAACATTTTTATGTTAGTGATGATCATGAGCATGACACATTGTTTGTTGAACATTGTTTTGGGATGATTTATGACTCATTCAAAAGAATGAGGTTTCATTTAAAGAACATTGGATTCGGTCATATGGATGTGCAGGGTAGTTTGAATCAACATTCTCTTTCTGTTGATTGAGTTGCCTTCATAAAGAGACAAAAGTTCAACAAACTTGGATATTTTCTGAAACAAGGCATGGAAAGGGATAGCATGATGATGTAGGGGCTTGTGTGAAACAATAAGTTAAGATGTACCATATACGTCATGGTACAACCTGACTAAAATCATTTTTAGAAGTACTTGACTAGTAAACTACATTTGGGACATGAAGGTTGTGAACAGATGAGGCCAGTGCATAGGTAATAGACTATGATGTGTATTTGAAGCTCACATTTTAAATGTACTTTGAAACACCAGGTTAGTTTTTAAAATTATGTGTTTGATATGTTCATTTTGATGCAGGTTCTTTTGGAATATTTCCCTCAGTGATGTGAATAGATCCATCTTGTGGTATTGTGAAACTATACCTAAAGCGAGGGACTTACACTTTGTTGAAAGTAATTACATGGGTGATATATTTTCCATAGAAATAAGAAAATATGCATGCTTTTGTTAAATTTGTGAGCCATTGATCTATAGGAAAATACGATAGTTCTAGGAAGCTAATTATGCAATGGAATAATCAAATAGAATGTACACTAAACAAGAAATTCATGCCATAAATTTCAGATAAATTGGACAAGAATTGATCAAATAATCACAACATTAATCTTCATTCATTAATCAATAATACAATGATTATACAATAAATAGAATTCAAATCATGGGGATAGCATTCAAATCTACCATCTCAGCCTGACTGACTAACTAACTAAGTGTTTCTAAATCACTGCTTGAACTCACTATTCTAACTTCGAATCTCGAAATCTATCTACAATTAGTTAATTGATGAGGTAGGTGAGAAAAAGGCACCACTCTCCCTTCATGCATGTAAAACTTTCTCTAGGATAAATTAAAGTGATATCTTTGATTATAACTAGAGGTTAACTCAACATAACTTCTTACCAACCATGACCAACTGATGGAGGTTGGTGCTGGAACTCAGAGTAGGCTCCTATAATATAGGGATTGGTCTCATAGGCACATAAACTCATGAATGCATTTGCAGTAAGTGGAATATAACCTCTATTGTGTCCCCCACACTCTAGTACATTAATAATTGCCCCTTAAGTTAGGAAAATAGACCAAATATACTATATTAGACAAAGGAGGATTAATTAATCCTAACATCCCCCCTTAATCCTAACTTTGGACAACTTGGGCCCTGGCAACTAGGCCAAAAGTCACCCATATAATCTAAATGGAATAAAAATAATACTCAATAAACTAAGGAAAATGGGGAAAACCTCATGGGAAAAAACACCCTTAAAAATAAGCAGGAATCCAAAAACAAGCTATACCTAAGAGAAAAATTTTCTCTTTGAGAAAAAACTTGTAAAACTTTTGTTGCAATATACAGCACTATGCAACATCAATGAAATATCTTGGTTATTTTGTGCATCAACATCCTGAGACTGTGCATGTGAACCTATCCATTTTCTTCTGATATGATGAATGTTGCTTGTGTTTCTTCTTTCAAGAGGAGGAATGGAATGATCAATTTTGTTCATCAGTGGGCCTAATTGTTGATCATTTGCTATCATCAAGTAGCATTTTTCTGGAAGTTTGTTCCACCACTATGAGAGAATGCAACATGTTCATTATAATACTGATACCATGTTCTTCTTTTTCCATCTGGATTCCCAGTACCATTCTCAACTACTTCTATGAGCTTTTGGGCCCATTTAGTCTTAGGCCACTGATTTGGAATGGGAGTTGGATTTGGATCTAGATTCTTATGAGGTACAGCCTCAATATCAAGATCATGTTGATCTTGTTCCTCATTATATGAATCTAAAACATGACACAAAATATCATCATCAAATTGAAATGGAAGTGTGTTTATACCTCCTTCTGCTTTGGATTGAAATGGAAGTGGGATTGATCTTCTTCAAACTGAACATTGTTCTCTATGAAGCAGTTCCTATTTGAAAGTTCCATCAATTTACATGTTTTTTCATCCTTATCATATCCCAACAATATGCATTCGCTACTCTAGGCTTGGAATTCCTTTCTCTTATTCATAGGAATTTTGGCCCAATATTTGGAACCAAAAACTCTCAAGTGTGAGACATCAGGCTTATGCCCTAATAGTGCTTTGAAAGGAGTTTCCCCAATCATTGATTTGTGAGGAACTCTATTCTAAATGTATGAACCACAGTTTACAACTTCATCCAAAAGAGAAGGAGGAAGATTGTTTTCTTGGAGAAGACAATTTTCCATCTCCTTCAATGATCTATTTTTCCTCTCAGCCACACCATTTTGTTGTAGTGTGTATGGAACTGAGTGTTCCATTTGAATCCCCTCTAATTCACATAACTTGTAAAAATATCCCTAAATTTACTCACCTACATTATTAGATCTAATGGATTTGATATTCTTTCTGAATCTATTTTCAACCAATGATTTAAAAACTTTGAAAGTTTTGAATACATCTGATTTTTTATTCATAAAATAAACCTAGCAAAAATTTGAACTATCATCAATAAAAGTAACAAAATATCTGGATCCTTTGATTAATTTTGTAGGGATTGGTCCTAATACATCACTGTGTATCAGATCAAGTGTAGAGGCAACTAGTTTCCTTCCCAACTTCATATCTCTTCTATAGATGCTTACCTACCAAGCAACTAGGACATACTCCATCTGATGTTTGGATGAGTGGAAATCCCTCAACCATTTTTTCATTGTGAAGTTGTTGTAGATATTTGAAATTGAGATTCCCAAAGCTCTCATGCCACAACTTGCTTGTGTTATTGGCATGAGTCAATAGATTTGTTGGATGTGAAGCAGGAAGGAAATGGTGGAACTCATATGCCTTGGAGGAATGATTAGAAAACCATTTCTCTATGATATTTCCATTCCATGATTTAGTTACTTCTATTGTGTCAGAATCGAATGTAACTCTCTTGGGAGAGCCTGTATGAGTCAAATGATAAACATACAACATATTTATTGCAATATATGGCACATAGAGTACATTCCTAAACTCAACATGTTGGATTTTAATAAAACCTCTCCCAATATATGGGACTTGAGAGTCATCTCCCATATAAAATATAGGTCCTTCTGAGATATTTAGAGTGGTGAAGGATTCCCAGTAGGAAACCATGTGGTTGGATGCTCCAGACTCTGAGTGAATCCTGCCTTCAACGCATGTCACCTCTCATGATCTTCTGTCAATTTTCCAGCATCAGCCTTCTTTGCTCCTTCTAGAAGGTAAATATTGTTCTATTCAAGGAGTGTTGATAGTTGGTCAATGGTCTTCTTCATGCACTGTCTCTCTGGATGAAATCCTCTCATACATTAGGGACATCTATTCTTCTTGAATTTCTTATTTTTCTGGGAACCTAAGGCTCCATCGGAAGATATATAATTCTCATTTGGCTTCAAATCAGTTTTTTTGGTCTCCTTTCCTTTGTGATTCCCTCTTTCTTGCACATTGTTTGAGTCTCCTACAAATAATGCTTGATTGTTGTAGGTATGAATCACTCCCATTTGAACCAAATTATCTTTCTCTTGTATGAAGGACTCAACAAAATAATCTAGAGAAGGAATCTTCCAATTAGGAATAGAAGTTCTTCCAGAATAGAATGTACAGACAAATATTGAGTACTCTAATACAATCTTTCTCATCATTGACATCACAAGTTGCTCATATTTCCTCTCTAATCCACATTGTTTTGCATTGTAGTACTAGTGACTTGTACTTTGTAAAGAATTGTTGAATACTTTCAAAGCTTCTGGGCTATAGTGCAATTAGTTCATTCTCAAAAACATGCCCTTGAATCTCATCTTGTTTTCCAAACAAATATTCAAGCTTATCCCAAGCTTCCTTTGGGTTCCTTAGTCTCTCAAGATGGAAAAAAATATCTCGAGAGATGTGAGTGCACATGAAGTCGAAGGCTTCATCAAGCTGATTCAAAAACTTGTTCTTATCAACATATTGTTGAGCCTTAGCTTCTTTTTCCATTGTCATCCTAAATCAACCAAGCCTGCACAAGGTTTCCTACATATATTCCCTCCAATCAGTGTAATTGAAGGGTGTAAGGATTGTAGGTACGGGAGTTGAAGAATTCCCCATGTTTATGTATGTTGATCAGTCAATTCCTCAAGAATATATGTAGGTACCTACAAAGAACACTGCAAAACCAAGTCAATTCACAATAATATGTCAGTACAAGCCTTTCCACCTCGACATGTGCACATTCTCAGAGTCCTCCACACCTAGGTAGACTTCTCTGGACATAATCTAGAGGGATCAATGCTATGATTCCAAGAATTATGTGGAAACTCATTTGCTTCTAGTTCACAATCGAGGTTGAACAAGGTTTGTTTCTATCCTGGACAAGGCTTTGATACCATGTTAAATTTGTGAACCAGTGATCTACAGGAAAATATGAAATTTGTTGGAAGGGAATTATGCAGTGGAATCATCAAAGAGAATGTACAATGAACAAGAAATTCATGCCACAAAGTTCAGAGAAATTGGGCAAGAATTGATCAGATAATCAAACCATTAATATTCATTCATTAATCAATAATACAATGATTATAAAATATATAGAATTTGAATCATGGCGATAGGATTCGAATCTACCACCTCAAGCTAACTGGATAGCTAACTCAGTGTGTCTAAATCACTACTGGAAATCACTAGTATAACTCAGGATGTATAAATCAGTCTACAATTAGTTAAATAATGAGTTAGGTGGGACAGAGGCGCCACTCTCCCTTCAAGCATGCAGAACTAGCGCTAGGCTAAGTGAAAGTGATATAACTTATTGTAACGAGAGGTTAACTTGGCATAATTGCTTACCAACCATGACCAACTGATGGAGGCTACTGGTGGCACTTAGAGTGGGCTCCTATAATATAGGGATTAGTTTCAAATGCACATAAACTCATGCATGCACATGCATTAAGTGGCAGATAACCTCTATGTGTGTCCCCCACACTCTAGTACAGTAACAATTACCCCGTAAGTTAGGAAAATGGACCAAATACACTATATTGGACAAAGGAGGATTAATTAATCCTAACATCTTTTGCAAGTTCTGCATCAATCAGGATCTCTATGATTTTGGTGGATGTGAAAACATTGGACATGCAAAAAAATGGAGATATTTCCCTCTTACCACAAAGGGTCCACATCCAATTTTGACATGGAAAGATATGCACACTGAATAGGTTGTGGTATCATTGGATCATGATCAAGTTTTTGAAGTGATTAGAGAAGGTACACGTTCCTTCATTGACAGTATTGTATTAATTACATACATCATATGTTTTTATTTTGATTCTAAGATTATATCTTCAAACTTCCAAACTTGTATTTATGTGTGTGTGTGTGTGTGTGTGTGTGTTTGATTAACATATATGCAATTTTTGTGGCAAGTGATGTTTTTGTTGTCACTGCACCTCCATGCAACAACAATAATGTGTATTATTATTTAGTGAGGTGTACTCAAATTAAAACTAGGTTGGTTTGACCCTATAAATATGGAGAGTTCAACTACCAAACTGGCGACCTAGTTGTAATGGGATTTTTTTTTGAAAAAGTGAAGAAAAATGGAAATTATATTATATACAAATATTTTAACCCTAAGTATATATCTTGTCAATATAGTCATTTGGTAGTGGAAGCTCAGATACAACTCATACAAATGAAGGTAAAGAGTAGTGAACCAAAGGGATGGAAGATGAAAGAAGTTGGCCAAGGCTATATTATGGAGATCTGCATTCCTAAAACCCACTGAACAGAAGAATAAACTATACATGTAATTTCTCATTTATTAAAGCATCATGAGGCAAATGCCAAACTTATCCTTTGTAATTATACCATCATAATCTTGGATATAAATTTTCATTTTACATTGCTAATATTGTTTATTGTTGTCAATAATAATAAATATACCATTAACATACACTACATTAAACAACATTTGTCAATATTTTTTTATTTGGGTTGTTTTCTATTAAGCATCTTTTAATTATTGTAATTATGAAATTTAAATATGTATATGTGTGAAATTGGAAGTATGTATGGTGACTTATGTGTTCGTGAAATGACTAATATAAATTTTCAACTCCAATGAATAATATATCCCAAAATTATGATTAATATAAGTTTTCAAATCAAATGACTTTTAGTATTAAATTGTAATGAGTTTAATTCATTTTAAACTTAAATGTAAATAATTTTATTGTAAACAAATTTTAACTAATAGTAGGTAAATAATAATGTGTAGACCTCAGCCTGCATGCATGCAACATGTAATTGTATTCTCAAATATGGTTGATGAAATAAAACTTATAGAAATAATAATAAACATTTGTATTTTTCAATAATGTTTTGTGTCACAAAAAAGAAGGAAATGCAAAAACAATATTTTATTTTTATTTGGGTTGCTTTCCATAAGCAACTTTTTTTATTAAATCTATAATTTTAAAAATTAGGTATGTATGTGTGTATATTGTGTGTATGTACAATATGCTTGGAAGTATGTATGTGCATGTGTAATCATAAAATCTTATTTTACTAAAGTATTTTGTTCATGTGCATTATTTGTAAAATTAAATGGCTATAAGTATTTCTTTTATAATTGGTAATTGCAAAATTTTGTAAAGAGTAATTGTGAATTTTATCATTGTAAATTGTAAATATTATTGTAATTGAACATCATGGGTTGTAAATGTAAAATGGACATAAGACAAAAACGTGAACATCAAATAAAATTGTGACTTCTATCTGTAAAACATAAATTCTATTTGTGAAATTGTAAATTATACAATGATCAAGACAGAAAAATAATATAAACAACATGAATTAACATAATATATATAACATGTACACACTCACCATCCAAAACATATGCCTAAATCACATTACCTCATTGATATAAGCATAAGATAAATTTAATCTCTCTTTCACTTAATATAAATTTATATTAATTAGTACAATACATATTTAAGAACTTATAATATATTGTTATAATAACTTAATTAACATTATATAAAAATTAAAGTATTGTATTATTTAAATTTAATAATAATAATATTGAATAAATTTAATAATAATAATTATAGTAATATTAATTAAATTTCATAATAATAATAATAATAATTTATATACATTTAACGCCATGTTTTCTCTTGATTGGCATACAAGCAATAGCTATTTTTATAATCCTTTATGAATTATCGGAGGGTTGGACAATTTTTAGTATAATTTCTAATTGTCGATACACACTTGTTGTTTTGATTCTCACAGGTTTTGATTTTTGGTTTTGTTTCCAACATTAGAATAAAATAACTATAGATATTTTCTTTCAAGTTCTCATACCTGAGATTGAAAAAAATGTGAATCGAAATGTTAAAATTGTAACTATTTTTTTAAAATGAATCTAACCTACAAACATGAAGAATTTTACAAATTTATTTTTTTTTAAATTTTAAATTTATAAAAAAGAAGTCATTTTATGCATAAAAAAATGAATGACAAGGGTTTCAATGCCTACCTTATATATGGGAGTCCATGGTATTAGTTTTTGTGTCATTGGTTCCTGGTTCCTTGGTATGTGTCTATCTAACTCTTCTTCTTGGTTGAGGGTTTTAGTAAAGGTCTAGGTGAAATAGGTTGTGTGTAGCCTGTTACTTGGTTTTTCAATGGGTTTAAAATCTCTACTGAGATTTTATGTTTGATCGATTCATTAAGATTCATTGAGATACTTTATCAACAATGCAAAACCCTTGGGTTATGTTATATTTGGAATTTACTGTGAAGCACCTCAGTCGAGATACTGCTTTTTTTTACCAGGAATAGTTGAGGAAATGTTTGCTTCTTTTTCTAAATATTTGAAATTATGCACAAGAGATTGATTGATGGTTTACTTAAACCTTAATAGATATACGTACCTTGATTGAGCATTTAATAAACCATCGATCATGCCTATGTGTAAATCTCGATCAAGTGCTTTATTAATCCCTCTATTGAGTGTTCAGAGCTTGATCAAGGGCTTGATAAAAGCTCCTTTGAGATCATTTTTTCCATCCTCATGTCCTCCTCTTTCTAAAAAGTGTTAATCATCTTCATGGGAACACCCTATATTTTTTTAACAAAATGGCATGTCATGCCCAATATACATATAGGATCCTTATTCCCAAACATGAAAGAATGGTAACTTATTCCCTATAAACAAAATTGCACTCATGCCTAGTTTGAAATCAAGGCTCAAAATAGAGATGTAGAAACATATATCTTGAAAAATACTCTCTCTATTTTTAATGACTCAAATTGGTTAAGAAATAAACCTTATGCCACATGCATTTTAGTGAAACAAAAAAAAATTGTCTTGATTCACTGAAATGCACATGAAACCTTTATTACAAGAAAAAATCACATGATTTAACTGGGACAGTATGTGTTTAGTCATCACACAACTTCCTATGATTATATATTGTTTACCTAGCACTCAAAACTTTATCCTATGCAAAATATTCTAAAAAGCATTTTCCATAGTGTAAAAATCAAGGTTGAGTGCCTCAATAAAACACATGCCAAGACCTATACAAATTTATAACTAGAAACAAATATATTCCAATATGTAGCTACAATCTCTCCTATTAAATGTCCAAAATAAATATTCTATAATGAAATCAAAATATTCAAAAATAACAATTGATACTATTTGTCAATGTTCACAGTAAGTACAACAATGCACTCTAGGAAAAACCAAGTAGGCTCTAGGGATGAAACATAGATTGAGAATTAACTATGCAAAATATTCTAATTTTTTTTTTCATAGTGTAAAAATGAAGGTTGAGTGCCTCAATAAAACACATGCCAAGACCTACACTAATTTATAACTAGAAACAAATATATTCCAACATGGAGCTGCAATCTCTCATACTAAATGTCCAAAATAAATATTCTATAGTGAAATCAAAATATTCAAAAATAACAATTGATACTATTTGCCAATGTTCACAGTAAGTACAAGAATGCACTCTAGGAAAAACCAAGTAGACTCTAAGGATGAAACGTAGATTGAGAAATATTACACAATATTGAACCTATGTACCAATGCATTAAGTAAGTTTTCCAAAATGATGACATTCTTTTCTTTTCTAAATTTATAAAACTTTAAGAAAATGCACACCGAAGCAAAATTATGCATGTTGAAGGAAATTTTAAGAAGAAATTCATAGTGCTCAAAATGGAAATATATAAATGTTGAAAGGTGGAAGATAAAAAGGTGTAGACTTTCTAATTTGAATAACTCAAAATTTCCAAGAAATGAACCATAAGCATGCATTTTAGTGAAGTAAGACAATTTTTGCTAGCTTCACTCAAATGCACACCCAAACTTCATTATAAGACCATATTGAATAACTCAACTTTGATAGCATGTTTAAGTATTGAACATCTTCCTACAATTCCAAATTTTTATTTCTCACAAAACACTTTTGATGTGCAAAAGAACTCTAAATTTACCCTTCTTCCATACAATAAAACCCAAGGTTGAGTACCTCAATGAAAATAACACTTGGTGTTTGACATGTGTTGCATTATTGGTAGGTTCCCATAGTAAAGGGAATTAGAGGGGACCAAGACCGTTGAAATAAATTTTGGTACCATTTTTAATGTGACCAAGGTTTCTTTATATATGAGAGGTTGATATCAAGAGATGAAACATACATATTTTGGGAGCATATCTCTAGAAGTAGATCGAAATTTCCAGGATAATTCAAGAAAAAATGTTGGAAATGCAATAAAGATAGGAATTATAAGAAATATTGCAAATATAATAATTTTGATAAAGGAAAGGGATCCAATGATGCCCCTTCCAAAGAAACAAAAACCTCCACAGAAGAAGGAGATGATGTTTACTTGGTATGCATAGGTACACATGTAGATCACATTGTATGGTGAATTGAATTGGGTGCTTCATTTAATATGACTCATCAGAGAGATTAGCTTTATTAATATGAAAAATACAATGGAGGTGATTCTTTCCTAGGTGATGAATCAACAACAAAAATCATAGGACATGGAATGGTAAAGTTACTACTCAAACATGGAAATATTAAAACTCTTCCTAGGTTTTTCCAATTCCATATCTAGTTAGAAACCTAATATTTTTAAGTAAGATGGGTGATTTAGGTGTGCATACTGTATTTGAAAAGGACAAATGTAATATGGTTTGAGGATTAATGGTGTTGATGTGGTGATTTTGCATTAGAAAGATGTAAAAACTATTGGGGATCACTTTCAATGATGGGTGTAATACTCTTGTCATCCCTGACAATTGCAATGTAGAAGACATGACTCATATTGATGACAATTATGTGGCATCAAATGCAACGACATATTGGACAGAAGGGACTTCTATAACTACATGGTAAAGTTATGGTTGAATTTATGTAAGACTTCTCAGTATATTTTATTTTAGTATTCATTGTATATATGGTTGGTAGAATCAAGTGAGATTCTCATTTGATGTTACAAGAGGAAAATGAATGTTGGGGTTCACATAGTAGTTTGTTTGTACCTATTCATGTTCCACCACTAGGTAAATGTATGTATTATGTTTCATTCATTGATTATTTCTCAAGGAACACATGGGTTTATTTTCTCCAAAATAAATCCATGGTTTTCAGTAAATTTAAAGAGCTTTAAACTCTTATAGAAAACTAGATAGTGAAAAAAATAATGATGTTAAGGCCAAATCATAGTTCAAATTTCTATTCAAATGAGTTCAAGGAATTCTATAAGAAGTGTGGAATATCAATGAAAAGGACTAATCCATACACATCTCAACAAAATGGAGTTGCATAAATAATGGACATGACATTAATGGAGAAATAAAGACGTATGCTCAATGGTGTGGGTTATCATAGGAATTCTGGGTTGAGCTAGTGGATATTGCATGTTCGATGGAAAATCAATAAAACACCTCCGTATTGGTTGAAAAAACTCAGCATTAGTGTAATGGAAAAAAAACTCTCTCTTATAAATATTATAGTTTTCTGTAGTGATGCTTATGTGCATGTTCCAAAGGAAAATAGGAGAAAATTGGAATGTCTCTACATCAGCTATAAAATTGGTATAAAATGTTATGAACTTTGGTACCCAATAACTAAAAATATTGTTTACAATGAAGATGTTGTATTTAGAAAAATCAAACTTCATCCCAAATAGGAATCCCAACCAAATAAAGAAGAACTAGATACAATAGAGTTGATTCAGAGGGTGAAGAATCTAACTCAATATAAGAACATGAACCATAAGAGGAATAACCTCAAGTTCCATCCTTCAAGAGATTAGATCATGAAAGAAGGAAACTAAAAGAGTAT
Source organism: Pseudotsuga menziesii (assembly GCA_001517045.1). NCBI lineage: Eukaryota > Viridiplantae > Streptophyta > Pinopsida > Pinales > Pinaceae > Pseudotsuga > Pseudotsuga menziesii. Next base: position 325,859 of record LPNX011154668.1, on the reverse strand, counting down.
ATCCACATAATTTTATCTCTAATGTTTCTATATATATTACTAATAATGATCAAATAACTGCCGAGGAAATTAATTCAAATGATATTAAACTTTGGAGGAAGGAAATGGTTGAAGAAATCAATTCTTTGGATACAAATGAGACTCGGGATCTAGTTGAGTTGTTGATTGGAATAAAAAATATTGCTACAAAATGGGTGTTTAAGAAGAAGTTGAATGTAGAAGAGAAGGAGGAGAAGTATGTAGATCTTCTAGTAGCTAATTGATATCCCTAAGTGGAGGGAATTGATTTTGGTGAGACTTTTTCTCTTCTTAGTAAATTAACTTCTATTAGATTTATTTTTTATATTTTTTATAATTTTGATATTGAAGTAGAGAAGAAGGAAGTGAAGAAAAAAAATTTAAATGCTGATCTTGAAGAAGAAATTTACACAAAACAACTTGAAGGTTTTATAGTGAAAGGAAAGAAGGTGCTAGTTTCGAAACTAAAAAAGTTTATATATGGATTAAAACAATAACTAAGAATGTTGTATCAAAAGTTTGATATGTATATATTGGGACTTGGTTTCTCAAGAAGAAAAGTTTATCACTGTGTGTATTCAAAGAAATTTGGTGATCATTTTATTTATTTGATTATGTATGTTGATGATATGTTGTTGATTAGAAGCAATAAGGAAATCATATATGAACGATATCATTGCTAAAAAATTTGTTTTGGGAATGGAAATTAGAATATATCAAGATAATAGAAGAATTTGGTTGAGTTAGACAAATTATGTTGAGATCGTATTGTAGAGGTTTAATATGCAAGAATGTAAGCCACTAAAGGTCTGTATTCCCATAGGTGCAAATTTATTTGTAGATTAGAGTCCCAAGACTCCATAAGACATAGAAGACACGTTATGTGTTCTTTACGGTAGTTTTGTTAGAATCTTGATTTATGATATGTACTATAGTAGACTAGACATTGCTCATCTAGTGGGAAATTTGAGCAATTATATGTCAAAACCAGGGAAGGAAAAATGGACAATAGTAAATAGGGTCTTTACATATTTATATAGAACTTAAAATTATACAGTCTACTACAAAGGAAGACCTATAAATCAGAAGGATCTAGATACACAATCTGTCGTTGATGTATACTAGGCTAGAGAACCTGACTACAAAATATCTACGAGTGGTTATGTATTTAACATGTTTGATCGAGTAATTAGTTGGATGGATAAGAGGTAGGGTGTCATTTTATTGTAAACTATAGAAGCTTAATATGAGGTAGGAATTCATGGAAATAATAAATCCATATGGTTGCAAATATTATGTTTAGGTGTTGGTTTTGTTTTCAAATAAATGAGAATAGTTTGTGACATATCGAGTGCAATTTTTCTGTAAAACAACCCTACTTGTCATTCCAAGGAAAATCATATTGATGTGCAGTATAATTTTGTTAGACATGGTAAAAAATAACAAAGTATTGTTGGATAAGTTTGATACCTTGAAAAATGTTGCATATGCATTTCCAAATTATGTTAGTACTAAAAAATATTGGTTGATAAAATTAATGGGCATTTTTTCCCTTCATAGCTAATTCCATGAATGCTTCCCCTTTACCCCATTATTTCAAAGAATTCAACAAATGGGGTGGTGTTGGACATATTTTGTATTCTTTGCATATTCCTAAAGAAAAAATGGTTTGGGGGAGTGTAGGGGGGCAACAAACCCCTCATTGGGGATTCATGGGAAGCACTCCCAAAAGAAAATTTTGGGTCATTGGTTTGTCCATTTTCAACCAATTGTAAACTAATTCTAGTTCTAATATAATCTAGGTTAATATATTAGGTTTTGGATGTTATATTATTTTATTGTAAACATAAAATATAATACAAAGAGATAGAGAGTGGAGAAACTCTCAAGTATGTTATTTTTTCTAATCTTTTGTTTCTAGGGTAAATCTTTGTATTGTGCATGAGCCATTGCTAATTATTTTGTTTTATATTCTATTTGTTATTGTTTCTCTTACATGGATTTATCAAACGTATTCACTTCTCTAGAGGGTGAAATCATGAATTTGGGTGTCTATTTTTCTTTTCTTTTTTTTTTTTGGGGGGGGGGGGGGGGGGTTATGAGAAAAGCAGTGTTGTTTTTCCAAGTTTGTCAACTTCAAGCAAAGAAAAATTAGATTTGTATTTAGAATTTCATTTTGTATTAAAAAAAATGTTGTAGAGAATTGTGTTAGCTTTCTATCGGTTATATTTTAGATTTTTTTATTAGCATTTGATATGTCATTTTTGCAAGTGTTTGATAGTATGTTATTAATTAATGAAATTATGGTAAATAGTTATGTTTTTTTACACCGTTTTATTCATTATTCAACTATTGTTCATTAAAAACAAAATATGTTATGATGATCTAGACATATTGTACTAAAGGTTGTCTATACGTTTGTATCCAACAACCACATTCAATAATTATTAGAATTTTTTGAAGTGGACCAATCTAAAAAACTAGCATAAAACTGACATGTTTAGTTTGACACGGTATCTTCTCTAGTTTCCAATTCAAAAAAAACTAAAAGTACCCTTTTGAAGCAAACACATCAATGTTGGGCACCATGATTTTACCAAAAAATTTATCGTGTCTTTAAGAAGTTATTGTATTTTCATTTCCATGAATTCTATTAAATTTTGAAGCAATCCACACACCTTCTAAGAAATATAATAAATAAAATTAGTGGATCACACCAAATTCAAAAAAAATAGCATCTATAGAAAGTAGATTGGATTATGAAACTAATGGTATTATTTGTGAAGAGAAATTGTAAGTATTTTATATGAACCGTTCTATCAGAAATTTGAACAAGAGTAAAAAATGAAATCGAATTCCATTTCTGAAAATTTACAGGTTTTCGTCCAAACAAATATTTCAGCTGAAATTTAATTTTAACGGATACTGTTAATTTTAAAGTTAAAAAGTTAGAAATTTAGTTCTTTCTAACTTTAAAGTTAACAGTATCCGTTAAAAGTAACTTTCGGTCGAACTATTTTTTCGACCGAAAGTTAGTTCTATGTTTTTGGCCGAAAACATAAATTAGTTCGGCTAAAATATTAGGGAATATGAATTCAGAAAAAAACTATTCACATGGAATAGACACCAAGATTCATGATTTCACCTCAGACTTGTAGTAAATGGTAAATGGAAACAACAATATTCTAACCTAGAGATACCAAAATTTTATACAACTGTTGAATTTTGTGCAAATTTTGTTGAGCTATGAACTTTAAAACTTCAAGTGCAGAGATATTGAATACTTGAATCAATAGAAAATAAATAACATAAAACATTCAACCATAACACAATATATACTGTGGGGAAAACCCTCAAAACAATGAGGATTTCCCATGCCTTTCTTCTTTAACATTAAATAATGTTCAATTTTCTTCAAAGTGAACTGACCTCTTAACTAAATGAAGGATCACTTAGTTAGCATGCTAACATAAGTGTCATCATGCAATAGGTGTAACTCAAGTGTCATAACTTAAGTGTCGTCTTTTAGTTTACCTAAAGTGTCATCATGCCAACACTTTAGTTAACTAATTTATTTTTATTAATACTTTAGCTAACTAATCTTAATTGAAATCATGTTGATTGATTTACTAAAGTGACCAGAGTGAGTTCTCCTTTAACTAACTAGTGCATCCATTTTTGTGTTAACTAAATATTAAAAATATTTAACCAAGGCATACATCGTTACATTAAATGAAGCTTGAACTAGAGCTTAATAATTCCAGTTCATCTTAGTCAACTGAACTCATCTCATGTGCAATTCAAATTCTCTTGTTCTCTATGCATTTATATTTATCTCATATATTTACTACATGGTTAATATGTGCTAAATTCAGTTATCTATCTTATCAAATTATACTAAGAATATTTATCATATGTTGTTATCATATTATATTACTCTGGACCGAATGATCATATGCTAAAGTAATTCGCTCTAAAGGTTTCTAGTCTTTAAAGGAGACTTAATCGCAATCGGTGACCATGGTTAGTAATACATCACAGAACATTAATGCCTCAACATGAAAATAATTTACCTCTAAAACTAGAGGTACACCTCATGGGTACCTACTATAACTATAGTTCCAAATGAGAATCTTGACTTAGCACACAAGTCTAGATCCTTGTCCAATAAGATTTTACAACATCATCACTTCAATATATCAAAATATTTAGCTCAACACATGAGGAATAACATTTATATGGAAGGATTAGTCATTCTTGAGTCCAACCCAAGAATACTCCAAGTACTTGATTTCAACTCATTCTCCATACCTCAACACATGAGGACCAATCCAATAGGCACACAAGATTGTCTTGGAGAATGACTTGTGATGTTGTATATTTAGCACTCCCTGACAATGAGGGAGGAATTATCTACCATGCCAATATTGTCTCAGAAGTACCTATACTTTGTCACTAATAGAGTCTTTGTTAACACATATGCATTCTGCAATATAATCTTCAGTAGTTATGTACTGAAGTATTACCTCTCTGGACCATGTATCTGATGAAGTGATACTTCATCTCAATGTGTTTCGAATTTTCATGAATAATAAGGTTTTCAGATAGCTTGAAGTAGCTTTGATTGTCACAATGAATGAATATAGGCTCAATTTTTAACCTAGCAAGTAGCATCCCAAGATACATTGCTTCTTGAAAGGAAATATTATCCATAATATACTTTTTTTTTCTATAGTACTAGTTGAAACACACTCTGTTTATGTAGTATGATTCACAATACACTTTGCATTTGTAGTACTATTCACAATACACTACAACTCTAATTGGAGTTGGCATGACCACGTAACTTTACCTCACTACTAGAGGCAAAACTGAGTCCATAAGCAATAGTACCTCGAAGGTACCTAAGCACATCCTTAATGTCTATTCCTAATATCATACATGATATAACACATAACATATGATAGGTATACTATGTATCAAAATACACCAAGGAACCTATAATATACCTATTAATAATTATGTATATCCCTAAAATAGAAACCATGGATTTTCAATCGATCATACCGAACTTTCACAACACATCAAAAGTGTAATTTTCTTGCAAAAATAAAATATCACCTTTTATTTATCAATCTTTAGTATTTGGTTTTTTCTTCTTGACTTCTAGAATATTCTACATTCTACAGAATTTCTTGGTGATCTTTCCATTCTATGTGATGTTTTCCAAGGCCTGATCACTTTCAAAGTGGTTTTATTTTTCTTTTCTATCTTATGGTACCCGACAAGCCAACTATATGGCTATTTGGCCTATCCAATAGGTTTGACTACTCCACAATTGTCTTGACTATAAATCTCTCAAGTATATGATATCCATTGATAGTATCGAAGACGTTCACTATTATCTTATAGGCATCTGAGGTCTTGACTATAGCTCTGCTCATGTGGGTGCACTCCAGATGAGATACATCATCCCATGGTTGATTCATGTACCTCACTAAATGACATCTGAGTCAAGTATTCCTGCATAATTAATTTGAGCTATGTTCAACTAAGTGGCTTATCTTCTACATGTATTAACTTAGCCATGTACCACTACATAGATAATTAGAGCCATATACCATTGTATGTCTAACCGGTGTCGGAGCAATCTACCACTGCATGACTTATTGATGGGGAGAATTTCTTATTCATGTACCACATGACTAAATAGTGGGTATTCTATCTATTTGATGTTTCCTATGGAGAAATATCAATAATCCCTCTTAAAATAGAGGTGTCATTATGTACTACACCAATATTGTCCAGGAAGCACTCAACTTTAGTTTGGATAGAGGCTTAGTAAGTAGATTGACAATATGTTTGTCTATGGATATATACTACAGTTTCACTACTCCTTTCTACACCATGTCTCAGATATAACATGTCTGAGACATATCCAATTCCATATTCAAACATACCATGTAAATACCACAACACATTCTTTGTTGTATATGTTTATGTACTGACTGCAAATCACTTATTTGGCCTGGTGTGAATTAGGTTCATCTAGGATCTACTCAACTATCAATAAGATAAATATGAAGAAGAATTAGCTTTAGATTCATCATCATATGTGTGAGCATGGAATTATAACCCATCATCCCAAATATCTTTAGGATCGATACTATGTATTTTCCTTGACTGAGGAAAATCTCATATGGTTTCTACCACACCTCTAATCCCAAGAATCATTCCAAGATTCCCAAATACTATAATTTGCTTCTTTTTTTATATGAGAACCACACAAATCTCCTCTTATCAAGAGGTTCATCAACCATTTTTATTTTTTCTTCAAGAGCTAGTGAATTTGGCTTCCCCCTCTCAAATTCTAGATGGTGAGAGCTAGAATCTAGGTCCTTAATCCTAGGAGTCTGATGCTCCTCCGTGTTTGTATTATACTGAATATCTTCTAAGAATTTGAATGCAACAAGGATATCCAAAGATATTCCAAAGTAACATCTTCATGAAAAACAGAAGGGAATCTATTTCGGATATATATTACTAGGGGCATATTCCCATAGAAACATAGGGACCTCTCGATCTACTCCATGAAGGTTCTCACTACAAAAAATCCTTCTCTCTTTCAGGATACGCCATTGGAATGGCTTGTAATTTTCCACTTGTAGGTCATAGCATATGATATTTACCTACAAGTTCAATTTAGTCCAATGGTCAACAACTTTGTGTAATCATGAAATTCAATCATATGAATACTTCAATGTAATCATAATGATTCACATGGTTTTATACATATTTTAATCAATGTCCCAACATAACCACCATTCATATCTCATGGAAATTTGTGCATCCCTATATTATTATTTACTTAATCATAACATGTACTTCATGAGTTTTACCATTTGCCACCAATAAAATAAATACTTTATATGCTCAATATGCTATATTATTACATAGTTTTTGAATATGGATCTATATATAATTGTAGTGGAACACATTCAAAACTATTAAGATATGATTTATAAGAGAATATGATAATGAAAATACAAATACTTATTTTTAAGTGTTTTGTGTGGGCTCCCTCTTGATCTCTACTTCCTTGGAGAGAATACTGGAGTCCCTAGGTCTTGATTTTCTTTCTCCACTTGCAAATTTGATTTCATGCATTGTGGTAGAAAATATCTGCATGGGAAATTAAGGTCCTGTGCAAACTAAATCAAATTCTCTTCTACTAATTAAGCAATAATATGTGTATTTTAAAGGAAATACCCATTTCAATGGTCATATTACTTTTCATTGTGTGAGTTCTTTTGAGTAGTGTCATCTTCTATAGTGGTAGAATCAAGAAACCTACTTTTACCCCTTTGCTTTTCTTGGAACTCCCTTGCATAATGGCAATTCTTGTCACATTTGTAAAATCTAAAATTCCCCTTGTCAAAGTATTTGTTGCGCACCTTCTTCTTTGAATGAGAAAACTTCTTTTGAGAGAAGTTCTTCTTTCCTTTCTTCATCCTTTCCGCAAGGGAAATGTTTTCTTCTTTAGTTTATAAATTCTTGCTCTAGATTCACCATTCCTCTCGAACGTATTCATGCCATAAAATTTCTAAGTTGGGTTGTACCTCTCGGTCATTTACTATAGCCAATAATGTCTCCCATGAGGATGGTAGATCATCAATTATGGTTTGGAGAAGTTCATATTCATTCACTACTACTCCAATACTAGCAAGTTGATCTCTTACCTAAGATATATTGGTGAAGAAACAATCCACTATATCATCCTTCTCCATATTGAGGTTTTTAACCTTGTTCTTCAATGCCCTCTTTTGACTAGAGGATTTCTTCTCATATAGGTATGTCAGTGTATCAAAAATAGTCCTTTGTGGTCTTTAACAAAGTAATCACGGACACCAAGTTGTCCTTCATTGAATCATAGATAATCCATTTGGATTTAGCTTGGTTCTTCTTAAAGTTGTTGAACCCTACATTAGATGTAGGCTCCTCCACCACAGTGGATATGCATCCATCCAAGTCATGTTCCTTCATGATGTTCAGAACCTTAGCCTCCCAAGTGTTGAAATTTGAAGTTACCTCAATATGGTCTTCCGTTCGAATTGATATCGATGCCATAGTATTCAAGTATATTGATCAACTCCTTAGGATCTATGTTATCTCAACTTAGTTGGACAAATCTTATCTCCTTAACTCTCCAAGCTCTGGTACCATGTTGAATTTTGTGCAAATTTTGTTGAGTTTTGAACCTTTAAAACTTTATGTGTGGAGATACCAAATACTTGAACCAATAGAACATTAACTCACATAAAAAATTCAACCATAACACATGATATACCCTGGGGAAAACCGTAAAAACAATGCAGATGAAAAACCCAACAAATGTTTTCAGTATAATAATGATATATAGCAAAGAATGTCTTTTCCAATAGTAGATTGTTTTCGGAAGATAAGAGATAAAAAAATACCATCAGTGTAGATACTGAGCAATATAGAAGAAAGATCAATTGGATGATATTTCCAATGTGTCCAATAAATTAATAATAAGAAAGAATTACTTCCATGCACTATGTAGTGAATCATTGCATGATAAATTATCCTCCCATGCAAACTATAGCGAATTGCCTTCTTGGAGAATTGTGTTGAGATTTGGTTTCTTCAATCCTGCAATACATGATTTTCTCTGGCTTTACTTTTTGACATTAAATAATGCTCAACTATGTTCCGAGTGAACTCGCCTCTTAACTAGATGTAGGATCACAAATTTAACATGCTAACTTAAGTGTCATCATGAAATAGGTGTAACTCAAGTTTCATAACTTAAGCATCATCTTTTAGTTTCACTAAAGTGTCGTCTTTTAGTTTGACTAAAGTGGAGTCATCATGCAAAAAAAATTAGTTAACTAATTCCTTTTTATTAACACTTTAGTTAACTAATGTTAATTGATATCATGTTGATTGATTTGATAAAGTGACCACAACGAGTTCTCCTTAAGTTAACTATTTCATCCATTGTTTCTTTAACTTAAGCTTAAGAATATTTAACTAAGGAATACATTGTTACCTTAACTGAAGCTTAATAATTTGAGTTCATACTAAGTCAACTAAATTCATCTCATGTGTAATTTGAATTCTCTTGTTCTATATGCATTTATATTTATCTCTTATCTTTATTGCATGGTTAGTATGTGCTAAATTTAATTATCTATCACATCATATTAACTAAGAGTGTTGGAGACATCTACCATCATACACACTATTTCGGTCAAATTGGCCTAGTTAAACCACTATCCTAAGTTTAATTGACATCAGTGGAGCATTAATTGCCATCATCCAGTCACACCCACGCCTACCTACAGTCAAGGAGGCTAACTAAGCCTTCTCCTACATTCAAGGAGGCTAACTGGAGCACTCCGGGGGTGATCTGAGTGATATTAATGCACCTAATTGCTAACTGGTGGTTACAATCAGTTCAACCAGTCAGTTACAGTCCGTTAAGGTGCCTCCATTCATTAAATATATTATTTAATGATTATTTAATGATTATTTATTATTATTTAATGAACTGGAGTCAACAAGGCGCCTCCACCAACTTCTGATGGTCAATTCAGCTTCAGGTAACTTCATCAGGGTTCATTGGAGTCATGCAGGACTAGCACTTGATGGTTGGATTGCTATTACATGTGTTTGATCTCCTTTAGTTGAGATTCAATCATTTATTGCACTCCAACTTCAGTTAGGGTTTGGTGAGTCAATTAGGGTTTTAGTCAAGTGGTTAACTGAGTGAGATTGCATGGCAAAGAGTCAGTTAAGCTAGACTCACTCATTGAATTCGAATTGTCCCTTATGTATTTGAATTGTTCATGGAGTTATTCCATTGCTCAGCATGGAAATTGTAACCCATTATTGTTTATAAAATATACAGAGAGGAAACCATTCTGGTTCTAGTTATTTCCAATTCATGAGTATTTGTTAATAATTCTTTGATGATTTTGATTCTTAGTTCCTAGATCATGTGCAAGAATTAATATGGTATCATAGCATGTGGCGGGACAAAGAACAATCTCTCAAAAACAAGATTTTTGACAGATTTCTCCATGAAATTTGAGCAATAGCTCAAAAATCCAGCACTGCACCAGAAGCCAAGGCTTACCACTTAATACCCCAAGTAAAGAACTTGTTGATCAAACTTGCTTGATTGAATATGCTGGGTGTGATTAAAGCCTAGAATGTGCAGGTTGTCTGACCTTACGATGCCCTTTTTGTTTTGATTTGCAGGTCTTAACAGGTACAACTTCGAATGGACTCATCAATCCCTCTTCTCACCCCATTCACAAGCTATTCGGAATGGAAGTTGAAGATGATTGCATCTCTAAAAAGATGAGGTCTCTATGAGGTGTCTATTGGACTTGGAAAAGAGTCTTATGAGAATGAGAATGACTGGCTAAATGACAGTGATAGAGCTTTTGGAGCAATAGGTCTGGCCCTTGATCCTAGCTTGTACTACCTTATTCTTGGTTCTGTTGAACACCCAAAGGAAGTCTGGACAATATTGGAGAAAACCTTTGGAAAGCACAATGAGGATCATAATAGTCCTTTGGAGATTACAGCCAGCACCACAAGAGTTCTTTACTCAAAATTCTCGGTCTCTACTCTCTCTGATGAAGTTGTTCAAGATGAAGATGAAGAAAACTCTTCTACACATTCAATTCGAATTGAAGAAAGTCTCCATGAAGTGACTCCTTCTCCTGATGCTCCGGAAGTTCATGAGATCTCTGATATGTCATGATCTCATATTTCTGAAACAGAAGAATACATTCAAATCTTTGATATTGAAGAAAAACACTGCTGCACTTCCATGCAAACATTCACTGATAATTTTCCTTTGAATTCTGTGCAAAATTTACCAGTAATTGCTTCCGAAAGTCAAGAGAAATTTGATTTTTCTCCCTCTAATGTTGCTGCTGGTGTGAAAATATGTAATACCTTGGATATTTTGGAAAACATATCAGATTAAAAGAGTGATCAATTCACTCCCCATGATCTATATCTTCCAGCAAAATCCTGCAGGATTGCATGCACCAAAATTCAGAATTTTGAAGAAGAAGAAAACTGTGCATCTACCGTCTCGATTGACCATAATTTTGGATCTGATATGAACCTTATTGGATCTGATATGATATTATTTGGATCTGATATGATATTTTTTGGTTCAAAATCTCAGGTTCATAAACCTTCAGTACTGCTTGTAGCTGTTCTCATCAACGATGTGAAGAAACAAGTACCGCAAGTCTCCTTCGAAACTGCTGCTAGGGATTTGATTTCATTTCACAGTTTTGGATCTGTTGTGAACTTATTTAGATATGATTTACATTCTGATATGATATTATTTGGTTCAAATTTTAAAATCCAAAAGCCTTCAGTCATGCTTGTAGCTGCTCTCACCAATTCCGGTGTGAAAAATCAAGTACCGCAATTCTTCTTCAATTTTGCTGATGGGGATTTGGTGTTAGTTTCCTCTTATGAGGTTGCTGATATTTTATTTTGTGATTCATTAGCTATTTCAGAATCTATATCAGATTATGGAGCTCAAGCATTAACTCTCCAGAGTCCCAGGGATTCTCTACCTTTGGTCACAAGCTCATCTCCTCACAGAACTAGTAAAGATGAAGACATTTTGCATCCGCTTGGACACTTGATCCTAAGATTTGGGGATTATTTTACCAATCATGGTTTGCTGTTCAGGGCTGTAAAATATCGGTTTCATGAGTGTTCCACACATGGTTTGAATCCTCAAGAGCCTTTGGTCTCTCTTCAGATGATTTCAGTTGCTCTACATGGGTCCAGTTTTCACCGTGCAGCTGTTTATATTTCTGATTCAGTTGAGTGCATTGTTCTTCTTCCAAAGTGGAAGATTCCTCCAGAAATATTCATTTAGTTTGTATTCAGAGGTTCATATGCACATTCTCACGATGCTGCTGCATAGAAGAACCAAATTCTTGATTTACTGCTTAGTTTGAGGGGGGGTATTTTTCCCATGAGGTTTTCCCCATTTCCTTGCTTATATTAAGCAGTTACTTTATTGTACAGGGTGACCTATGGCCTCAGTTTCCAGGGCCCTAACATTTTATGCATCTATGTTTTCTAACTCTTCCTGAGTATAGATTAAGGGGGGGTGTTGGAGACATCTACCATCATACACACTATTTCGGTCAAATTGGCCTAGTTAAACCACTATCCTAAGTTTAATTGACATCAGTGGAGCATTAATTGCCATCATCCAGTCACACCCACGCCTACCTACAGTCAAGGAGGCTAACACTCCGGGGGTGATCTAAGTGATATTAATGCACCTAATTGCTAACTGGTGGTTTCAATCAGTTCAACCAGTCAGTTACAATCAGTTAAGGCGCCTCCATTCATTAAATATATTATTTAATGATTATTTATTATTATTTAATGAACTGGAGTCAACAAGGGGCCTCCACCAACTTCTGATGGTCAATTCAGCTTCAGTTAACTTCATTAGGGTTCATTGGAGTCATGCAGGACTAGCACTTGATGGTTGGATTGCTATGACATGTGTTTGATCTCCTTCAGTTGAGATTCAGTCATTTATTTCACTTCGACTTTAGTTAGGGTTTGGTGAGTCAATTAGGGTTTTAGTCAAGTGGTTAATTGAGTGATATTGCATGGCAAAGAGTCAGTTAAGCTAGACTCACTCATTGAATTCGAATTGTCTCTTAGGTATTCGAATTGTTCATGGAGTTAAGCCATTGCTCAACATGGAAATTGTAACCCATTATTGTTTATAAAATATACAGAGAGGAAACCATTCTGGTTCCAGTTATTTCCAATTCATGAGTATTTGTTAATAATTCTTTGATGATTTTGATTCTTAGTTCCTAGATCATGTGCAAGAATTAATAAAGAGGATTTATTGGATGTTTTGATCATATTATATTACTCCGGACCAAATGGTCATATGCTAAAGTAATTCACTCTAGAGGTGGCCAGACTCTAAAGGAGACTTAATAGAAATCAGTGACCATGGTTAGTAATACATCACACAATACGAATGCTTCAACATGCAAAGCATGTACCCTTTATAACTAGACGTCCACCCATGGGAACCTACTATAACTAGACATCTACATGAGAATATTGACTTAACACACAAGTCCAGATCCTTTTCCAACAAGACTTGACAACATTATCACTTTGATGTATCAAATAATTCACCTCAATACAAGAATAATAACCTTTATATAGAAGTCTTAGTCATTCTTGAGTCCAACCCAAGAATTCTACTCCAAGTACTTAAGTCCAACTTGGGCTCCCTACCTCAACACATGAGGTCCAATCCTGGATGCACACAAGATTGGCTTGGAGAATGACTTGTGATGTTGTATCTTTAACAAGAAACTCTTGCACTGAATTTTCCAAACTAAAACATCTATAATTAAATCTAGTTCTGTCAAAACAGCAAATGATATTATTTGCCAATTTTCATAGTTAGCATAAAAATGTACTTTAGGACCAAACTAAGTATGTTTAAGGTACATAATTTGGACTATGACATAATTACATAATATAACCTATGTATTCATGAATTATGCTTTGCAAAATCATGCCTACATAAATATTTTTCCCACGTTTACAAAACTTTGACAAAACCATTCCAAACAATTGAAAAATATGCATGCTAAAGGAAATATGAAGAATGGACACGATGATTAAATGTTTTGTAGATATTACATAATTCTCAAAATCATGAACCTATAACCCTTGTATGTCAAAATAAAAATTGATACTATTTTCCAATTCTCAAAATTATCATAAAATGCATTCTAGGGCCAAAGTTACTAAGTATGCCCAAGATAAGTAATTTGGATTGTGACATAATTACATAGTATGAACCTATTTATTCATGAATTATGCTTTCCAAAATGCCTACTTGCCTATTTTTCCCACTTTTACACATCTTTCACAAATCATTCCAAACAAAAATGATGCATGTTAAGGGAAATATGAAGCATGGCATGATGATTAAATATTCCCTAGGCCTTATATCATTCTCAAAAATCATCAACATTTTAACCTCTATATCATATATAGGACTCAATATTTGTGTGTGAGTGCACACACACATGTGTATGTGTGCTCCCTCTTACTTATCAATGACCATATTAAGATGTGAATACATAGGATGGATAAGTAAGCATAATAACTATTATATGGGCCAAAAGCTAAAACTTTGGTCCATTAATTTGCATTCCATAAAACCCCCATTAATTTAGACTCTACCCTATGGAATTTTATTGCATGAAACAATACACAAGTGGTATAAAATGCAATCATATGGACTTTTTATGTAGGAGCATCTGTAGCAAATCCATATATATTGCATGAATTTTAACTTAATAAGTAGGAGCCAAAGTCTTATAAGAACTTCCAGCTCAAATTTCAAAATATGAACATATCTATGTCTAATGTCCCAAATTTTTCATTGGGTCACAATGGACAAATCACATTTTCCATATTCATGAAAGTTGTCAAATGGATGATAAAAGTCAAATAATTGCCAAGGAGGAAATCACTAGTTTCCTAGGTTGGGGGTGGAAGCTTTGAGATTTGGAATAACGGGGATAATAAATGATGTTTAGACATTTGAAGGGGATAAATATTTAATAATTTATCTTATTAAATAAATACAAGAGAAAACGGAAGTGGCAATGGAGCATGAAGACACATGGAGACTATGGGGCCCACACTAGCTAGGATTCCTATGTTAAATGGTATCTTTCTCTTGCAAATTTGAATATATGGGAATCCTAATGTTTTTGGATGGATTATAAGTTTAACATACTTGTACATATACTTCATAGGTCAAATTTGGGATTAATTGTAACTTAAATGGGAGAGGAAGAGCTAAATGGGAGTTTCATGGACACTTGGCTAGATTCCCCTTACATTTATGACATCTATGACACCAATGATGGAGATCCTATGATAGTTATGAAACAAGTCAAATATTAATTCTGACATACTTACATGTCAGTACTGAATATATCATCTTATAGGTCGAATTTGGGAGTTGGAGAAGGCCAAGAGGCTCCTATTGAAATTTGGGAGAAGAGGGAAGGTGAAGAGAGAGCCCACATGGCATAGCATGAGCAGCCACACCAATTCGACTTGGATTTGGTTTATGGATGGATTTGGAAAATTATAAGACCAATAATGTTTATAAAATATAGGGATCATTGATGAGAAGAATCTTTTTCTCATTTGTGAATTGTGAGAGCTAGTGGATGACTAGTTTTCTTGCTTAAGCCAATTTCGAGGGTGAAAGATTCCCATCCTAGTTGGTGTTTGGAAAGGACACTAAGGTATTTCATGGAGATATAATGGAGTCTTATTTTTAGGTGTAATATATATGAAATCATGTGTATTCTTCTATGGCATCACTCTCCCTCAACTATTTCTAGTTTTCACACCATATTCATGCCAATGGAGGGATTACGCTTTGGGTGAGATATTGATCTCTTTGGGGAAGATTCTAATGCTCATTATATTATGTTATGATTTATATTCTATGTATTTCATGTTAAAAAGACTCTCTGGTCGAAATACCCAAAAGAATTCATGTAAAAATGTTGAACAATGAACAAATAGTGTCATTTCCCCACTATCTTGTTGTGAACCATTGTAATGCTGATGATTTCGAATTGGAAGAGCCTTTAATTGTCCATTTATGATTGTAATCATTTAAATATCCTCTGTTATTCATTCTTAGAAATTTTAAAGTCAAAATTCCCAAAATTTGTATGTCAAAATGACTTTTAATGAGCAAATAATGACCATTTCCACTCCATTTTGATATATGCCATGGTAATGCTTATTATTTAGAATGGAGGAATGTATCTCTGATAAATGTATGATATATGGAATGTATTTAATGTTTATTTCAATTCTAATTTTCAGTACTTAAGCATTGGAATCCATTTTACTCATTTTTATTGCATTAGGAGAATATTTGGTGCATTTTCCCCAAGGGTCGAAATTGTGACTTGGGAGTTGTTTTGAAAGAGTCATAACAGCCTATATAAACTGAAACATGATTCATATGAGACTTTGAAAAGGTATCTTACACATACCCAGCCTCTTTTCATAAATCCAAGTGACTTTGGGATCATTTGTGAATCCATTTCCGACAATTACCCAGGGGGAATTGGAGCTACAATTTGCTAGTAAAAACTCTTACTTTGAACAGAACACTAAATAAGTTTTCAAAAGTAATTGGGAGGTCACAAAAAATTCATGAGAATTATATTTAATTTATATTATTATTCATGTACCTTTAGAGAAAATTTGGAAGCATTTGGGTCAATTTGGAGGTCTAGACATCAAAACTAGTTAGAGCCAAAATTGTGAAAAAATTGGAAAATTGGGCATTTTAATAAAAATTCAAAAAGGGGACATTACAGTGGTATCAGAGCATGATATTTGTGCCTTATGTGGTCTTATATTTATGAGTACAATAATTCATGTACCACCCTTATATATTGTGACCAAAAGTACTTTTGTTGAAGAGGAAAAAAAAAGTAGGAGAAGAAGACAAGTTTTTGGAAACTATGACTAGGCATTAAAAGAGAACCTCATATGATGGTGAGGAGATAATAAAAAGAATGGAACCTATATTTGAATAAATGACCAAGAATATTATGAAAGGATTTGAATTTTTGGCTATCCAAAGTTGGGAAAAATATACTGATTTTTAAGTAAACCGAGGGGAAAAGTGCATCAGTTTGCTTGAAGGGGAAAAAAAAGGAGACCCATGAACCACCTTGTTCTGAAATAGGTGGAGTAGAAGATTCAGTACATGAAGATGATCAGAATTCACTCCCAAGTGACTCTGAAAAATATGAACAGACATCACATCAGTATGAAGAAGTTTTTATTGAAAATACTGAAGATAATTTTGAGACACATGCTACCTTGGAAATGAAACAAAGAGCATCTGCTAAGGGATGCTTGAAATATGAAGGAGTACCTATTGATGGGTGTGTTGATGTAATTGTAACTTTGGAATGTATTCACTTGTATTTCTTATCTATTGTAACCCGATGTTTATTCTGGGATGTATTGTAATGTATTTGAGTCATGTCATAACCCGATGTTTCGATCGGGAATTTTCTATAATGAGGAAGTCATGTCAAGTCATTGTGGGTAACCCTCCTATTGGTCAAGGGTTAAAGTCCCCATAGTTGTGGGGCCCTTGGGTTATTAGACTATCTTAGTGAATTCGACTCTAGGTGAGTCATTGTAAGTCGGGGCAATAGTCCCCACCATTGTGTTACCCTCTTATTGGTCAGAGGAGGAAAAGTCCCCACAAGTGGTGGGGCACTAGGGTTATTAGACACTCCTAGATATGTCGGCTCTAGTAAGTAATTGTTAAGTGAGGCCGACATGTTGGAGTGCAATTCAAGTGAACGGAAGAATATAAATAGAGAGTGAGAGCCTCTCTATTTATCACTTGCAACACACATCACTCACTCAATCAAGTGTGGTGCATTAGTGAGGAAGGAAATACACTGGGACTAGACAAGAAGGAGACTACTGCTGTCGGGAGTGCATCTTACTGTTTTCTAGTTTTACTATTTTGGTGCTGATTCTATCTCTGAGGAAGTTGTGGGGTTTTCTCCTTTATGTTTTCCCCGAGGAAAACTCTTTGTGTCTCTTGTCTCTTGTGATGTGCTTATGTTTTATTGTTGTGCTTGTTATTCTCTCAGTTAAAAGATCCTAAGATCATAATACTAGCTTATATAATAAAAAACTAACATGGTATCAGAGCTAACTTCAGAAGAAGACATTATGCAGCTATAGAAGCTATGGATTTTTACTTTTGGGGTATCTCTCCACAATCCATCAGCAAAATTATGCTAGGATGATTCTCCATTGAAGGGTGCATCTTTCTGTCGAAGCGGAATTCAATTCCGAGCATTTTCAGTTTTCGATGTGGAAATTAGGGCTTTCTACAGAAGAGGAATTTTTGAGTGATACTAGCATAGGATTTTTCTCCTCATAAAAACCAAATTTTAGAGACCTGGATCAAGAAATTTGGTTGGGTGAAACTCTGGGAAAGTCAAACCCTAGTTTGACCCCGAGCTGGAAAACCCTAAATACTAAAACTGATACGTTTTGGTACAGTCGCTATATTTTGAGGTTGGAGAAGTCTCAGAAGCTAAAACTTTCAGGGGCCTACACTAAAATCCTAATGAACAATGTGTCCAAAAATCAGCCTCATATTCGCTATATTCTGGGATATATGATCCCTCCAAGTTAGGGTTCCAGCCTCTTCCAGAATTCATCCCTAAACAGGACACCTATGGAGAATTGAAATATCTTGGGATACAGAGATCCAAATGGAATTCCTGAAGAAGTTCCAAAAAGGGAACGGAATTTAATTTCTTTGGTCAGAATATCAGACTCAGAAGATCAACCAGTGACACGTGGCATGCCGTACAACTTCGCTATTCTGAACAGTCCTGTAAGAGGTCACCTTGGGAAAAGGATCATAAATCCCAAATGGTGAAACCAATTCTGATTAAACCTATGGTTTTAGATCAGGGACATGTGATTTTACCTCAGTACGAAATTTCAGACACATAGGAGCAGAAATTTCAGAGATATCATAGAAACAGTAACAGGAATTTCTGCATGAGAAATTGGAAAATTAGGGCTTCTTGTTCCGGGAGCTTCCCTCCACTATTTTCAGAAAAGGAGTACATTGGACAGCTCCATTTGAAGAGATATATATGTTTATCCAATAAGATCTAAAACATCTCAAGTTTTGAAAATTAGGGTTTCTGTGACAAACCCTAGATCAACGAGCTCCAGAACGAAGATGGACACCTCAAATCGGTAAGATCTAATCCTTTGTTATTTTCATTTGAGGTTCTCATTTCAAAGTGATCTATCACATCAGCTTGATGATAAGCTTGGTGAAGTTGAACAACTTCCAAGCATGGAAGTATATGATCTCTCTGAAGAAAATGGATTGGACACCTACATGAGCATAGAGGCTCCAGTTCCAGAGGGAGATGAGGCTAGAAGCCGTACACAAGAAGAATTTGGTCAAGGCTAAGAAGATCATGGTTGATTCAGTCACGGATCAACTTGTACTACAAGTGTCTCCCTAAAGACACCAAAGATGTTTTGATTCCTTGACCAAGCTATTTGAAGGGAAGAACAGAAATCAGAATATGACCCTAAGAAACCAATTGAAAAATGTGAAGATCCAGAATGCAGAGACCATGCAGTCATAAGAGTCTCTCAAATCAATAACAACTTGAAGCGGTAAAAGAAGAAGTGAAGAATGTAGAAGTGGTGATGGCCACCTTGAATAGCCTCCCAGGATCATGGGATTCATTCATGTGAGGAATGTGTGCCAGAAGTAAGTGATTACTTTCAGTAGACTCCGAAAAGAAGAAGAAGCTCGACTCATAAGAAGAGAAGAGAAGATGGGAGCAATTGAAGATCAAGCTCTCACCATCCAAAGAAGATCCCTCAAGCGATGAGGAATATGAAGATCTCAACTCTTGAAGAACCTCTTATCCTCCTTAGAATTTACATAAGAATGATGCTATCATGAATAAGGAAGAGGATG
>LPNX011154668.1:260358-305958 GCA_001517045.1 Pseudotsuga menziesii | reverse complement strand
GCATAAGAACTTGCCAGTATAAATATTCCTTATGAAATGTTTCTAACCATACAAATGCATTTGACTTGTAGGAAAGACCGCATACATAATCTCCTACAAGAAAAGAAGAATGAAGACTTGTTCCAAAGAGCAAGTGACAACATTTCAAAATAATATGACGAGTGCAGTGACATCATTGATGCAGAACCTTCCAGCCACCAAGAAGAAAGGGAAGACCAGTTCAAGAAGAATGATGTCAGGGCGCAGTATCGAGACCTAAAGATAAGTTCATAGCTCCATCATGCAGTAGATGGAAACATCGTGGGATACAAAGCAAGATTTGTAAAATGAGGTTGCTCATGAAAAGAAGGCATAGACTACAAAGAGACATTTGTAGCCACTAGAAGTGAAGTCAAATGACATGCATAATCATGTGTGAAAATGAAAGAAGGCATTGTACGAGTTTAGAAGAAACCCATGGAAAACACATACATGATGATATTGATGAAGATCTTAACCTTTGCTACAAGGTTGAAGATGCAAGTCTATACACTAGATGGTCACATAGAATATTATTAGCATAGGAAGCTACTTGTCACTCCAGTACAGAATGCTTTAGTGCATAGAGTACAGAAGACAGAGGGAGTATGATGCTCAGCTTCAGAGGGAGTGACTACAGAATATCCTGAGGATCGACATGGTATGACAGGATGGATAGATTACTGATGACTCTATGCTTTACTGAGACTAAAGTGGATTCCAACCTTTGCTTCAAGGTTGAAGGTGGAAGACCAGTGATGCTCCTGTTATGTGTCGATGCACTATTTTCTAGGCATGGAGGTGTGGACAAGGGAAGTATGTAGTAGAGATCTTGAATAGGTTCAGGATGATGGACTGCATGACCACACCTATGGCATCGAACCTGAAGCTATTGAGTGATGCTTCATCAGAGACGGTTGATGCTACGACGTATCGTCAGATGATTGGGTCCTTAATATACCTGAGACTAGATATTTGCTTTGCTGTGAACACATTGAGACATGTTCACCTGATGGTTGCAAAGCATGCAGGAGTACAGTTGATTATGGGCTCAAGTACGATGCGAATCAAAAGATTAACCTAGAAGGTTATGTTGATTCAGATTGGGCAGGAAGTGCCATCGACAGGAAGAGTACTTCAGGATGTTGCTTTAGTATGGGATCAGGTGTGATCTCTTGGTTTAGCAGGAAGCAAACCTGTGTGGCACTGAGTACAGCTAAAGCAGAGTATATCGCAGCTTGTTCAGCTAGTTGTGAGACAGTATGGCTGTGGAAGCTACTGTATGATATATTTGATCTCTAGTTGGATGCTACTTGTATACATCGTGACAACCAGAGTTGCGTGAAGTTATCAGAGAATCCATTGTTCCATGACAAGTCGAAGCATATCAAGATCAAGTACCACTATATGATGGATATAGTACAGAGAGGAGCAGTGAAGCTCTGGTATGTTGCGATGGACGAACAGATAGCTGATGTATTGACGAAGCCATTGGCTAGGCTGAAGTTCGAGTACTTCAGGGAGAGACTTGGTGTTCTCTAGATCGAGGTTTCCTCCAAGGGAAAGTGATGAGTCCCAAAGCCATTCTGACGAGTAGTTCAGATATAAGGGCTGAGCCATTCTATCATGGTGAGAGGATTATTTCCTTCCATGTCATATATGAGTGCTGAGATCCATAGCCATTCTGACGAGTAGGTCAGATATAAGGGCTGATCCATTCTGTCATGGTGAGAGGATTGCTTCCTTCCATGTCAGATATGAGTGCCGGCCATTCTATCGAGTAGGACAGATGTAAGGGCAACTGCCATTCTGGGAATGGAGGCACCTGGTCAGTTACCAGGACAACTCAGTCTAGGACTGAGAATCCATTATGATGTGATAGAGGGATGTGTTCCCACTTGATCAGATGTAAGGGTTGAACCATTCTTTCATGGCCAAAGGATTAGGTTCCTTCCATGTCAAATGTGAGTGTTGGCCATTCCGATGAGCAGGTCGGATGTAAGGGCAACTGCCATTCTCTAGGAGAATGGAGGCGCCTGGTCAGTTACCAGGTAGCTCAGTCGAGGACTGGTGGCCATTATGATATGACTGCTGGGATGTGTTCTCGTAGGATCAGATGTGAGTGAAAGCCCTTCCATCACTGTGATAGGATGTGTTCCTGTCTAGATGGATGTAAGTGCAGAGCCTTTCTGGAGAGACTGAGGAATGTGTTCCCACGTGCTCATATTTAAGTGCTGAAATCTTCCATCACTGTGATAGGATGTGTTCCTGTCTAGATGGGAGTCTTCCATCACTGTGATAGGATGTGTTCTTGTCTGGATGGATGTGCCCTTCTGACGAGTAGGTCAGATGTAAGTGCTGAAATCTTCCATCACTGTGATAGGATGTGTTCCTATCTGGATGGGAGTCTTCCATCACTGTGATAGGATGTGTTCCTGTCTAGATGGATGTGCCCTTATGATGAGTAGGTCAGATGTAAGTGCGGAAATCTTCCATCACTGTGATAGGATGTGTTCCTGTCTGGATGGGAGTCTTCCATCACTGTGATAGGATGTGTTCCTATCTGGATGGATGTGCCTTTCTGACAAGTAGGTCAGATGTAAGTGCTGGGCGAAGACCTACATGATGGGTAGGCCTACAACCATCATGAAAAATGGATGGCTCTGTAAAACTTCCTGTGACGAGAAGAATCATGAGATAGCACCAGGGATGATCCAGATCGAGCGATGATTGAGATCCAGTGATGATAGCCAGCAATGATCTAGATCGAGTGATGATCGAGATCCAGTGATGATCATCCAGCAGTGATGATCCAGATCGAGTGATGATCCAGATCCAGTGATGATGTTCTATGATGATCCAGATCCAATCGAGTGATGTTGATCCAGATCGAGTGATGATCCAGATCCGATAATGATGTCTAGTGATGATCCAGATCAAGTGATGATCCAGATCCAGTGACGATGTTCAGTGATGATCTAGATCAAGTGATGATCCAGATCCAAATGAAGATGACTTACAAATGAAGATGACTTACAGATGAAGATGACTTGAAGATGAAGATGACTTTGAAGATGACGAATACCTAACGATGACCTAGACGATACAGAGAAGAAGACTTGTGCTGATAAATTGTGTCAACAGAATACCTTCCTAGTTAAGAGGGAGTGTTGATGTAATTGTAACTTCGGAATGTATTCACTTGTATTTCTTATCTATTGTAACCTGATGTTTATTCTAGGATGTATTGTAATGTATTTGAGTCATGTCAGAACCCGATGTTTCAATCGGGAAGTTTCTATAATGAGGAAGTCATGTCAAGTCATTGTGGGTAACCCTCCTATTGGTCAAGGGTTAAAGTCCCCACAGTTGTGGGGCCCTTGGGTTATTAGAATATCTTAGTGAATTCAACTCTAGGTGAGTCATTGTAAGTCAGGGCAATAGTCCCCACCATTGTGTTACCCTCCTATTGGTCAGAGGAGGCAAAGTCCCCACAAGTGGTGGGGCACTAGGGTTATTAGAAACTCCTAGAGATGTTGGCTCTAGTAAGTAATTGTTAAGTGAGGCCGACATGTTGGAGTGCACTTCAAGTGAACGAAAGAATATAAATAGAGATTGAGAGCCTCTCTATTTATCACTTGCAACACACATCACTCACTCACTCAAGTGTGGCGCATTAGTGAGGAAGGAAATACACTGGGACTAGACAAGAAGAAGACTACTGCTGTTAGGAGTGCATCTTACTGTTTTCTGGTTTTACTGTTTTGGTGCTGATTCTATCTCTGAGGAAGTTGCGGGGTTTTCTCCTTTATGGTTTCCCCGAGGAAAACTCTTTGTGTATCTTGTCTCTTGTGATGTGCTTATGTTTTATTGATGTGCTTGTTATTCTCTCAGTGAAAAGATCCTAAGATCATAATGCTAGCTTATATAATGAAAAACTAATAGGGTGCTCACAACTCTATGTTGGTGACATAGAGATTAGATTTCAAAATGTTTCTACAAGCCAAAATTCCATTAAACATTAAAATTAATACCTTGTAGTAGTTGAAGAAGAAACAAGATCAACTTCCCCATCACCACTTGAGCTTCATGAAGTTGGTCCAAGCAAGAAGGAAGAAGATGAGGAGGTTCATTTGCAAGAGCCTAATTTTCTTGAAGGGTCATTAAAGATGAATTAATAGAATATCCAAGAGGCCCTTAGAATACTCCATGACACTCAAGCATTGGTATCAAATTCCTGTTGGAGAGCTACTTCCTGGAGGAGCCATCATTCCTTGAAGACATGGAGAAGATTCAAAGAGCAATGTGCAACATCAAAGGTTATTTAATGTATTTTATTTTTGATAGAAAAAATTTCATTGAGCTTATTGAATGGTTACATTAATCCTACTTGAATAATAATGAAGTCACTGATAAGCTCACAATTCAAAATGAGCAACTTCTTGAAAAGTTGCAAGACACTTGTTTTTCCTCCGATGTTTCTGATTTTCATAAGGTAGATCGCTTGGAGGATTCTCATGAAATGATGGATCATGAGAAACATGAAAAATCGCAGGTTCTTGATGTGCTTGAGGATGATAGTGATGAGATCCAATCACTAGTAATGGTGGAAGAGGAACTTGAGTTGCCTCTTGAAAATGGTTACACAATTTTTGAAGAAGTGCATAATTCCACCACCTTGGAACCAACCCATGAGGAAATGTTTGCTTTTTATAGGGAGGTCCATAGTACTACCCCTATGGATCCTTAAAATTATGACAATTTTGCACTTATTGATCATTTGGGTGAGTATGTTCTTTCTCCTACATCCTACACTTCTAAATTTTGTAGTAGTCATCCTAATGAAGTATGGGTGAAAGGTTTCTTTTTTGATGGTGCCACATGAAGAGCATGGACATTCTATTTCTTCTTTTGATGATGGAATTATTAGAGAACCATATTATTTACATTTTCATCAGAATCCTTGTTTACATTATGATTATACACATCTACATGGGTGCACCTATCATGTTCACTTGAGTCACTTGGAGACTCATGATTTTCCTTGCTCCTTTCCTAGTCTATTTGAAGTAGGAGGAACTTCATCCCACAGTTGGGTGAAGGGTTATATGAATGAAGAAAATTATTATTGGAAGCAACATCTTTTATTATTTCATGATGATATACATATTCATAGGTGTATTGATGACACTTCTTTGAGACACTTGAAGTCTTCGTGTTTTATTTTCTCCTTATTTGGTTCATGTTTTGGTGGAGGTTCTTCATTCACTTCCTGGATGAAAGAAAAAATGGCTGATTATTATTTTGATGCATATTACATTATTTGGGATCAGCATTATAGGACATGGGATCCTCACCTATGTCATTGGAGAAGATTTGATTGGTCACTTGAAACATGTATGCACTTGGCAAATGGTAGTCTATTCACTGGGAGGTATAAGCACTTTCATGATTTCTTGGTGAGGCACTTCCTTGATGTACATTCTTATTATGTTGTTATATACTTTGATGATATATATTATGCACTCATGATGTTTGTAATAATGCATACAAGAAAATGGGATCCAGGAATTCTCTTTCCAAATGGTATCGGTTGGAGAGCACTCTTAATTGTTGGAGTGCAATGCAAGCAATGGGACCCTAGGATAGTTTTTAGTCCCATTGATTTCAAGTTCTTTGGGAAAAAAGTAGTATGGGAGATGGATTCCCCATTTAATAAGGTGATGTTAATCATATTAGTGCACCAGCAAGAATGGTGGTTCATCTCTAAAAGCTTCATGGAATCTCAAAAACTCAAGGTGTGCAGCTCAGTGGAAACTTCCAAGAATCATACAGAAAGCAGGTTCTTCAACAACCATGTTTGAAATTGCTTGAGGACAAGCAATATTGGGAATGGAGGATTTGTAATGTCCCAAATTTTGGATTGGGTCACAATGGACAAATCACATTTTCAATATTCATGAAAGTTGTCAAATGGTTGCTAAAAGTAAAATAATTGCCAAGGAGGAAATCACTAGTTTCCTAGGTTGGGGGTGAAAGCTTTGAGATTTGGAATAAGGGGGATAATAAATGATGTTAAGACATTAGAATCGGATAAATATTTAATAATGTATCTTATTAAATAAATACAAGAGAAAATGGAAGTGGGAAGCCTAATTTGAATATATGGGAAGCATAATGTTTTTGGATGGATTATAAGGTTAATATACTTGTCCTTATACTTCATAGGTCAAATTTAGAATGAATTGTAACTTACATGGGAGAGGAAGGGCCAAATGGGAGTTTCATGGACACTTGGCTAGATTCCCCTTACATTTATGACATCTATGACACCAATGATAGAGATTCTATGATAGTTATGACACAAGTCAGATATGAAGGCTGACATACTAACATACTGACATTTTAGGACTGAATAGATCATCTTAGAGGTTGAATTTGGGAGTTGGAGAATGCCAAGAGGCTCCTACTCAAATTTGGCAGAAGAGGGAAGGTGAAGAGAGAGGCCACATGGCATAGCATGAGCAGCCACACCAATTCGAATTGGATTTGGCTTATGGATGGATTTGGAACATTAGAATACCAATAATGTTTATAAAATACAAGTATCAGCCATGAGAATAAGCTTTTTCTCATTTGTGAATTGTGAGAGCTAGTGGATGACTAGTTTTCTTGCTTAAGCCAATTTCGAGGGTGAAAGATTCCCATCCTAGTTGGTGTTTGGAAAGGCCACTCAGGTATTTCATGGACCTTTAATGGAGTCTTATTTTCAGGTGTAATATACAGGAAATCATGTGGATTATTCTATGGCAGCATTCTCTGTCAACTATTTCTAGTTTTCACACCATATTCATGCCAATGGAGGGATTGCGCTTTGGGTGAGCTATTGATCTCTTTGGGGAAGATTCTAATGCTCATTACCTTATGTTCTGATGTATATGATCTGTATTTCACATTAATAAGACTCTCAGGTAGAAATATCCAAAATAATTCATGTAAAAAGTTTGAACAATGAACAAATAGTGTCATTTCCCCACTATCTTGTTGTGAACCATTGTAATGATGATGATTTCGAATTGGGAGAGACTTTAATTGTCCATTTATGATTGTAATCAATTCAATATTCTCTTTTATTCATTATCAAAAAATTTCAAGTTGAAATTCCCAAGAGTTTCATGTCAAAATGACTTTTAATGAGCAAACAATGACCATTTCCACTCCATTTTGATATATGCCATGGTAATGCTTATTATTTTGAATGGAGGAATGTATATATGATAAATGTATGATGTATGGACTGTAATTAATGTTTATTTCAAGTCTTATTTTCATTAAATAATAATTGTAAGACATTTTACTCATTTTTATTGCATTAGGAGAAGATTTGGTGCATTTTCCCCAAGGGTCAAAATTGTGACTTGGGAGTTGTTTTGGAAAGAGTCATAAAATCCTGTATAAACTTAACCATGATGCATATTAGAATTTTAAAAGGTCCCTTACACATACCCAGCCTCTATTCAGAAATCCAAGTTACTTTGGGATCATTTGTGAAGCCATTTCCGGCAATTACCTAGGGGCTATTGGAGCCCCAATTTGCTAGTAAAGACTCTTACTTTGAACAGAACATTAAACAAGTTTGCATAAGTAATTGGGATGTCAAAAAACATACATGAGCATTATATTTAAGTTATATTATCATTCATGTACCTTGAGAGAAAATTTGGAAGCATTTGGGTCAATTTGGAGGTCTAGACATCAAAACTAGTTAGAGCCAAAATTGTGAAAAATTTGGAAAATTGGGCATTTTAATAAAAAATATGAAAAGGGGACATTACACTATGTTGACTTATGTATTTTTGTTTCTAAAATAACCATAAATTATCAAATTTAGTGAAAAGTCCCTGTTCACAAACCAATTTCACACTCTTGGAGATTAATGAAGGAAATACAAGACACTTTTGTAAACATCATTGAATAATGATAACCATATCGATCATATTCCTTCTATAATGTATTAAACATAGTTCGTGTGCATTTTGATAAGGTCTCAGAGACATTTTGGGGATTGTAAATCAAGGAAAATTTCAAGTATTTTTATACAACAATTTTTTTAAGAATCAAATAGGAAAAATGGATGTGTAGAAAAGTGGAGAATGTCAAATCACACTCTCCAAATTTAATCACTTAAATTGGCAAAGAAATGAACCCTAGATGTGTGTTTTATTGAAGCAAGGTAATTTGACTATCTTCACTAAAATGCATTCCCAACCTTTGATATAAATCTAAATTGAATGACTCAACCTGGAGACTATGTTCTTAGTCTTGCACACCCTTCTACAATTTCTATTTTCAATTTAACATATAAAACTTTATGTTGTGTACACATAGTCCAAATTTGATTTTATTTCATAGGGTAAAAGTCAAGGTTGAGTGCCTCCAACAAATCTTGGACTCTACATGAGCTAAATTGGGTGTGCTCATGTGTCATGGGAAATCATGTCGACTCAATATTTGGACCTGATTTTTGTATTGCTAATATCGATAACTTGCATGCTAGTGTGGATATAATGAAACAATATCTAATATTTTTTAACAAAAACATAAAAATAAGGTCCTTTCTTTGAGTTGAATTCTATTATTTATATAATATGGTAACAAAACAAAATATTATTTTGAATAGGCTTCTATTGATGTTTATGAATTTTAATGTTTATAGACATTTTACAATAAGAATCCTTTCAAATGAGGCGGTAATAGATACCAAGAAAGTGAGCACATCTTAATAAGTTAATATATACAATGAGGAATTGATATGAGGCTTAATCATTATCATCATGATCCTCTTCTTCACTCAAAAAAGACTCATCTTTGTCGTGGCCTAGACTAGTTTCCTCAACTCGAATTTCCTCTTGCTCAAGGGAAATATATATTTATAGGAGCAAGTATTGGATATTCAAGGGTATTTTCTTTAAGGGTTGACTTATTAGAGCTATCTTTTCTATCATTAGATTCTTCTTCTTTTTCATTGAATGAATATTGTTGTTATGTAACTGTAATGTAACAAATAATCAAGATAAAACCATATTATTATATCAAACAAATAGTTCATTCTAGCAACAATGAAAAACAGCTTACCAAAAATAACCAAAGAAAATGTTTAGAAAAATGTTGTAACCAACCGGAAACAAAATTAAAGCTACATTGAAACTATAAAGTGAATCCATTTCAAATGGAAACAAAAAGAAATGCTTTACCAAGAATGGTCTATCCCAAAATGACGCTAAAATTGATGTTTCTCAAAGTTGCTAAATATAATTCTCCCATCAATGCAATCAAGTGAAACTTCACAATGCAAAAAACAAAATTATAA
Organism: Pseudotsuga menziesii; assembly: GCA_001517045.1. Lineage (NCBI taxonomy): Eukaryota > Viridiplantae > Streptophyta > Pinopsida > Pinales > Pinaceae > Pseudotsuga > Pseudotsuga menziesii. Next base: position 296,570 of record LPNX011154668.1, on the reverse strand, counting down.
AATTTACCTACAACATGAGTGAACAGGCTCTCAAGCATGTTTAGATACTCTTGATGATATCGATTTAATTCTTCCACATAGGACCTGATGCAAGCGTAATCATAACTATCTCAACATGATATTCAATTTCTTTGTAAAAAAATTGGCTATTTAACTCATATGTTTTCCCGTAGTTAATTAATTGACCTAATCACATTGTGTATAGTAAAAATAAAAAAATTTAAAAGCATGTGGGAAATTTTAGCGTGGAAAAATAAAAAATAAATTAATACTTAAAAAATGTTAAAAATATATATATATTCACATATCTTGGTTCATTTCCTTAATGAAATAAGGTACATGATAGATAAATTGTCATGGACAAAAGATCCTTATATTATATTGAAATGTAATTAGAAATTATGCGTATGTGTAAAAGTTGGGTTGCGAGTGAAATAACTTTAAACTTTTCCATGATTATGGGCATTTTGACCAACATTGTTTGATTGTTTAAAGAATCATGTAGATGCTTCAACAATTAACCTATGATGAGAAGGATAAAAAAAATTAGATAATATGAAAATGAAACATAATTACTGAAGAAGAAAGAAAAGCAATAAGATGAAGAGAAAAACAAGTAGTATTCACTTGATTGTTGAAGTATGGTTGTAATTGATGTTAAGGGAGATTGTTGGAATGATCTCTAATGTCATTGATGCCAAGGTGTTTGAAGTATGGTTGTCAAAGTACTTGATTTGTTTGGGGATTACAGGTTATGAAGGAGTGCATGAGTTCTATGTATACAAAGTACTGAATTGATTCTCTAGGCATAAACATGGGTAGAATATGAAGCTTTAGATATTGCACATACAACAAAACTCTTTTTGCAACTTTTAAGGTTTTGTACGTTAATTTTATGTTGGTGAAAAATACCATCAAGGTACCATTCATGAGTGGGTTGAATTTTTTTATCTTAACCCAACTTTTATTACAAATATAAGGAAAACCAAATCATTGCATAAACGACATGAAATATATAGTTGAGAATTGTAATTACTAGCTACGAAATTATAAATCTTTTGGTTGTTAATGACTCAGGAATTTTTTTGTTTATAATGATGTATATATGATTATGTGAAATAGATTGCAAGTTGTAGAAGCCTTGGGTATAGTTATGAATGGTTGCGGGTATGTGAATGACTAAGGAGAGGAAATCTAGTTATTTAAAAGGAAGAGGATGTAGAGAAGATGCGTTGATTTTGTGTGTGTTTTTGAGACCACATTTGAGGTTAACAAGTTGGAAAATTCATAAGGAGAATGTGTTCAGATCACATGAGATGCTAGCACTCTCTGAGGGATTCCCTATTGAGAATGTAGTGTAGACATGATGAGTATATTAAAAACTAAATGAACACAAAAAGAAAGCAAGGGAGCATGAAAGAGAATTGCAAAGATGAAACATTATAGACATCAAGATTGACTAAGAATTGAGGCTTAGATAATATGTGCACAGATAGAGAATGAGCACCTGTAGAGTACAGGAACATTTAAAGGAAGAATTGAGAAGTGAATTGATATAGAAGAAGGTCTGGGAATGAACTCATAAAATTGTGAGCAAAAAGGATTGGTGTCCTCAATAGATCAACTGATGGGTTCCTTGAAGGTTGGTTCGTAAAAACTATAATTGGGTGCTTACAAAAAGGATTTGTGTCCTCAATATATCAATAGGTGGGTTCCTGGAAGTTTGGATTCTGAAAACTATAATTGGGTTCTTACCAAGAGGATTGATGTCCTCAATAGATCAATAGGAAGGTGTTGGGCAAGTTGATTCCTAAATATTGTAAGTGGGTGCTTGCAAAAGGGATGGGTAACATTTATTTGTTTGTGAAAGTAAGCATTTTTTAAGTGGTTTTCTCCCATTTTTGTTTCCACTTCAAATCTTTGTGTCCTATGTAATGCTAGACTACTTATGTTTGTATTGAATGCATATGATAAATAGAGTAATAAACGATGAAGTAAAAATTAGCAAATAGTCTCAATACTAATTCACCCCCATCTAAATATTGACCAGTGTGGGAACAATTGGTATTCAAGTAGGTTCTATCAAAAAAGATGAACCACTGGAAGGAAGATCTTGAGCACATATGGCTTGTGAGGAATTTGGTCTCTGCATGGAAAAATATATTTTGCTCAATGGAACAGATTCTATTATGGAGTATAAATATGAAGGCATATATGATGGCACTGGGGTATGATGTTTGGAACTTAGTTACCATTCGTTACACAGCCTCAATAATTCCACTAACATATACAATGGCAAAGGAGTTGAGTGAGAACAATACAAAAGCAATGGATGTTGTTTTGAATGGATTATGAAATTACAAGAAATCCAAAGTGGGATAGGGTATGTCATCTAAAGAGATTTGGGACAAGCTACAAAATATTTAAAAAAAGGAATCTCTTTTCATAACCATGGAAACAAATCCTATTGATCAAGAACATGAAGACAATCAAAAGGAAGATACATAAAAGGAAAAAAAATCTGAAACATATGAAGAAGTTGGTCATGAAGGAGGACTTATTTGTGATCTAAATGAAATCTTAAAGCTTAGAAGAGAGAACATGTTACTAAAGGATAAACTATCACAAATCCTTGAAGAAAAGGAATGAATAATTGTCAGTCAAAATATTCAAGTTGAAAAAGTAGAAGAGACAAAGATAATTGAAGAAATTTTGAAATCTCGGCTAAAAGAAAAAGGAAGATTCTTACAACAATCTATAATGTGAAATCATTTATCTAAGAGAGGAGTTGAAAAATTCAAATACAAGCATGAAATTTGAAAAGAGATCTACAACTCTATATGAAATCCTAACTATTAGAGGTCTCCATTTGACAAGATTGGTCTTGGATATGGTAAGAAGAAGGAAGTTGTTGAAGAAGACTCAACCTCCTTAAAACAATTGAGTGAAGGAAAGACAAAGAGCTATCCTAATGTGCTCAAAAATATTTTCAAGGCTGAGGAAAATAGGAGGGAAAAAAGGATGTTCTAGAGGAGACAAATCTTCATCGCAGAGACAAAATCAAGAATATATATCCATAAAAATGGAATCATACAATGGCAGGTGCCAAAATTATTTTTCTGACTATTGTTATTCTTGCAATGGTTTTGGTCAAAAAGTTGTAGGTTGTAGAATAAATGAAAAAAGTGACTATATGGGAACACCAATAGAGATTCCTATGGGTTATCAAGAATAATTCACAACTTTTGTTCCCCTTTGTTGAATTATAACATTATATGTTATAAATGCAACAATTGTGGGTATATAACTTGGTTCTGCAAAAGTGGAAGTGATAGTTTCTTTATAAAAAAAAATACCTTTTCAAAACAAAGGAAAGAATCCACAAAAGTGTAGAGAAGGAAGCAGGAGAAAAATGTAGAAAAGAAGGAAGAATATGGACAAACAATATATGTTGATAATGGATGTTCAAGTGACATGACTAGGAACCAAACCAAGTATCTCATTCTAAAGAAATACAACACATGAAATGCAGTGTTCGAAAGAAGAGGCTCTCTTAAACTTAATGATGAAATAGAGATTATTTAGCATGCTAAGGATTTGAAAGATAATCCTATCAGTTTTAACAATTGATTCTCAATGTGCAAAATAAAGAAGACCTCATAGATAATGAGGTGTAGTTTGGAAAATAAGGAATTGAAAAGTCATAACTTTAGCTATTCTTACAGGACAATCTATTTAGATGGTTCAAAAGCAATGCATGCTATAGAATTGAAAGAGGGGTACTAATGAAGGGTTATCAATAAAAAGTTGGTTCCAAGGATTCAATAATGATATATGAGGATATATCTCAAAGAAAATAGAATTGTGATCAAATACATCACCATATGAAGGTTGGAAAACATATAATGTTGGTTTCTTAGCAAAATGATAGCTAGTTCTGGAATTGAGAGAAGACCAGTCCTGAATGATTGTGAATTGGGATCTACAGATGTAGATATAGTTGGAAATATTTACAAAGAAATAATCTAGAAAATTTCCCTCATAAGTAATGGAGTACCACCTACTATGATGATTTCATGGGTTGAATTAACACTTGAGATTTACAATTATATAAGGAAAACTTTGAAGATGTTTGAATGACACTAGGAAGAAGACATGTATCTTATAAATGTTACAAGACTAGGGTACACTAGTGTCATTATAGAGTACTATTTATGGAGACCTAAAATATATGATTTTGTTTGTGAATTAGCGTGGACCAAAATAGCCTTAAAGTTTTGGAGTGTGATATTTTCCTTGCATCGCGATAATCAAGGGAGAGGGTCTAGAATTTCCATGGAAATCTATAAAAGACACAAGCCTATGCAAAGGAAATGATTAAGTACGGAGTCAAATGAAGTGTTTATTCTATTAACGATGAATATGGGAATGTGTGGAAATTGAAGGTAGTTGGAAGGACAACAAAAGAAAAATCTAAAGTAGGTATTAATCTATATTGGAATGGTGAAGGAAGGTATTTATTGAATGCGCCATAATGGTGATGACAATGAAACATGTGAGTATGTTGAGTGGTTGTTAGTGATGATGTCAAAGTACATTGATGAACATGACTTTGCCAAAAGGATCCTACAAATGAAGAATAGGGAACATTCTCCTCCCATATATCCAACAAAGTTTTATGTGAGCTATCAAAATCCCCTAAAATGTTATGTGTTGAATGAACTTCATCTTAGGCCTTCAAAGGCTCAAAAGAGGAAATAGGTGTCTCATTCCCTACAAGCCATAAAATATTTCCAGACAACTAAGCTAGTTTGGGAAGAGGTTGGGTGTTGAGTTTGCAAACATGGTTACAATATGTTGAATCTTCTTTGAGTTATCTTTATATTGATCACAATTCTAATTTGAAACTTGTGAGAGACACTCACAACTAAGAAGCATGGTGTTCAAATTGGAGGCTTAATGACGTATGGAGTTCTTCATATGAAAATATACAAACTTGATGTTGACCAACAATGTGTTGATCTGATAAAAGACGAATTAAGGAAGGATGTGGAACATGAAAGACACAATATTGAATTCCTTATTAGTGAGATCAAATTACATACCAAGTTGTATCTCAAAGGAACTTTGGAAATACTAGTATTTACATAAATCTATTAATGATGGGAAAATGATAAGGAAAAAGAGGGATTTTTTTAATAAGAAGACAACGGAAGAATATGTTCCATAGAAAAACTCTTTCAGCTTTCAACCATCAACATTAGAGAAAATTGGGCAGCTTGTCGTAAAGTAGTGAAAACTCCATGAAGTTGGTTGGTGAAAATCATGGCCTCCACATATCAAGTACTATGTTTGAAATAAGTATGACATTAAGTATTGCATCCATATCCAATGGTATTGATGGTTCTTCTATAGCTTACAAGAAAAAAAAATAACAAAAATGTGAAAAAGAATTGACTGGAATGATGTCAATATAGCTCATGATACCTAGGGTAAATGAAGGTATGGTGTGGGAACCAATACATGTTGTGAAATTGATTGGTATAAGAATTGATAAAGGAAAGTTTGAAATGTTATAATATTGTTGATTCTCTAATTGAAAAGAAGAAAAAACTGCTAAGGTATTCATCTAGTCACTAAACAACTTCAAAGCAATCAAAAAACTAGGGGGGTTGTCTCTTTTCCATTGTTTCCAAAGGAGGATAGTAACAGTAAAATAAAAATGCATAAGAGGATGAAAATTAAGGAGAATAAATATAGGGGGAGTTACTTCAAAAATATATAATAAAGAAAAGAAATAACAATCTAAAGGGAAGTAGCACAGTAAGAAGGAAAGCATAGAATTACAGATTTCATATAGAAAGAATAGTCTGGAAAATAATACTTGAGTTGAGTTTTACTAGGTTTTCATCAATGAAAAATGCAGATATTATTGAAGTATGGTTGTAATTGAGGCCATCAGATATTGTTGGAATCATATTTGGTGTCATTGATGTCGAGACATTTGAAGTATGGTTGCCAAATTCCTTGATTACATGCATCTTAGCATGGCAACTACCAGTATGTTTGTCTATCAATAAGTTTATCTATAGGAATGGGAACTGGAAAGAATGTCATGATCAGCTATGTGACCAACCATCCTCTATTATCCATATGTAAAAGATAAAAATCCATAATTATAGGAACTTGTAATTTCTATAGGAAAATTATATTATGATCATATATGGTCCAGTGGAGTAATGAAGAAGGTAAATTGGTTGGATTTTGTTGGTGTTGAATAAATATTTGTGATATGAAAGTTTGATAGCCCTATTTCGACCACCATGATTGATCCAACTCCCAATAATACTTAAATCAATGATCATATTGGTCTAAAGGAAAGCTAATCGATCCCAACACTTGACGGTCATGCTCTAGGTGGCATATTACTATTTACTTCTTCCCAACCATCAAAAGAAACTTGAACTATAGGAATTCAAAATTCTTATAATAACTTGTCTATAATTCCTTTGAAAACTTATGAAATTGTTTTAACAACAAATTTGATGTAGCTGAATAAGAAATATTTTTTCCACATTTTTCTTGGCCGTGATGGATCCATAAATTTCACGTCAATATTTTTTAAAATTGTTTGGATAGAAAAAGAACATTTATGCGATCGTCGACTCATAAATTCTTAAATCAAATAGGTCCAAAAACACACACATAGGTCCACAAGAGAATATATATATATATATATTACCAAATTAAAATTGAGAATGTAGTGGTGTGAATAATGTACGGGTTTTCTAGAGATAAAATTAATAAGGATTAAATTTTCGATTTAATTACAGGTGCACAAATCGAAGGTGGAGTTCTAGACTTTATTATAGGTTATAATTGTCAAAAGAAGCACTGAGTATGACAATTCACTAAGTAAGATGGTTGAAGCACTGGATAGTATGAGAGATTTGATCTCGGTAATGCATGAATGCAAATATTTAAGTTATGACCTTTGAAAAGAGAGAAGAAACGTCATTTTGTAGAATGGTCTGGGTTTGAAATTGCAAATAGCATTTTAAAGCGTAAAATATCTTAGAATTGAAGGAAACAAATTAGAATGTGATTTGTTTGGGGATTACAAGTTATCAAGGAGTGTGTGATTTCTAAGTATACGAAGTACAAAATTAAATCTCTGGGCATGAACTTGGCCGGAATATGAAGCTTTGGATATTACACATATAACAAATTAATTGTTAAGGTTTTGTGCCCTAATTTTTAACTTGGTGAAAAATACCATCGAGGGACCATTCATGAGTGGCTCGAAATTTCTTTTTTTTATCCAACTATCATTATATATCTAAAGAAAAATGAATAACTACATGAAATATATAGATGAGAGATATAATTATTGGCTGCGAACTTATGCATGAATTTATGAAGCTTTGGGTTGTAAATGACTAACGAAATATTTTTGTTTATAATGATGTATATATGAGGGACTGAAATAGATTGCAAGATATATAATCCTTGGGTATTGTTATGAATTATTATACGTGTGAGAATGATTGAGGAAAGGATATTTAGCAATTTAAGAGGAAGAGGATGCAGAGAAGGTGCATTGATTATTTGGGTGTTTTTGATACCACATTTGAGGTTAACATGTTGGAAAATTCATAAGGAGAATGTGTTCATACCACGTGATATGTTAACACTCTATGAGGGATTCCCTATTGAGAAGTTATTGTGACATGACAAGTATAATAAAAACTGAATGAACATAGACATAAAGTAAGGGAGCATGAAAGAGAATTGTAGAGATGAAACATTGCAAACATCAAGACTAATTGACAACTAAGATTAGATCATATGTGCATACAAAAAATGAGCACATGAAGAGTACAATCAAATTTAAAGGAATAATTGAGAAGTGAACTGATATAGAATAAAGACTAAGAATAAACTCATAAAATTGCAAACAAAGAGGATTGGTGTCCTCAATAGATCAACAAGTGGGTTCTTGGAATCTTGGTGCCTGAAAACTATAAGTGGGTTCTTACAAAAACAATTAGTGTCATAAACAAATAAATAAGTGGGTTTCTAGTGGGTTGATTCCTAAATATTGTAAGTGGGTGGTTACAAAAGGGCTTGGTGTCCCTCACAAGTGCTTTCCTATAAATATTGTAACAAATTTGTGTTTATGAATGTAAAAATTTGCAAAGTGGTTTCTCCCATTTCGGTTTCCACTTCAGGTACTTGTGTGTTATTAATACTAGTTCACCAACCCCCCTCTTAGTATTGCAATGCACCAATATTCATTATGCATAAGGGAGCACAATGTCTTCTAGCTAAAAAGAAAAACAGGAAATAAGGTAGAGAACCTAGAGAAATAAGATATTTGTTTTAGATTGACAAAGATAAATTCCCTTTTTTTATACAAATGTAAATTATAATATACCCTAAAATAGTTGTATCCCCATTAACACAAAATAAGGAAATAATATGACCTTCCAAAGCCTAGCCTCATTGATGTAAAAGAAGACTTCAAAGGAAATAATTAGAGAGTGAATTTATTGGGAACATTTTTGTAGTGATTTTGTACTCAAATATAGTCCTTTGTATCATTATAAATCAAATACAAGGATATAATGATATTTGTTACTGGCGTATTTTTTAAAATATTGTTTATTTTCCTTAGTAAAACCTTGGTTTTTCATTGTTGTGTTGATGGTTTTCTGCATTGATTGTGGATTGTTTTAAGTATTGGTGTTTTTGCAAGTTCTTGATTGTTTAACATTTTTATTGTATGTATTCATACAATTTGGTCAAATGGCTGATAATCATTGACCATATTGACCATGGTTGAACACATGGTTGATAATCATTGACAATATGGACCTTCTTTAGTATATTGGTAATGGTTAACCATATTGATTACATGTCATTAAATCCTTATTCATATTCTCTTGAATCACTATCCTCCTCAGAGTTCACTCAGTAATACATTAAGCACCAAACCCGTTAGTTTATAAACCACTAACTCGTGACAACAATAAATGATGATAACCACTATTGGCCATGATTGACTATCATTCATAATGGTGAGCCATCTTAACTATATAAACCATATTGCACATCCTATTTATGTAAATCATATTGATTATGATTGGTCATGGTGACTATGTCTACCACCAATCCCTAATCCCTTAATCTAATAACCTCCTCACTCAATGACCCTAGAAACCTAAACTACATATTTTATCCATATTGAATATGGTTAAAAATAGTTGACCCCACTCATCCTTAACCCCTAACAAAGGCCTTCAATTTACACTTGAATCCATGAAGATTATAGAAACTAAACCACTAATCACCAAGATTGATCATTGTTAGCCATATTGTATTTTTGTAAGTAATCACCCATGGGGGATTTGAACTCATGACCTTCCATTTACAATTTCTCATCTCAATTACTCATTACCAATTTATGTAACCCCCATGGGAACCATTGTTAACAATATTGACTAAGTAGATTATATGAAATATGATTCATTATATTAACTACGTCGACCACTAACATCAAATTTATTAATTTAGTAACCTCTTTATAAATAACCATAATAATCCAATATTAATCATTTTATTAATAGTAATATTAGAGATAATGGCTTAGTAAGAGGGGGGGGTGAATCAGTGGTTTCTAAAGCTTAAACCATTTTCAATATTTAAAGTATTATTACTGAATACATATTTATAGTTATGATAATGCAGCAAGTATACTAGAAGGAATGATAATCATCAATCACATACATATAATAGAGACAAACACATGTTCATATTTATCTGAGCACCTACTCAAATGCGGCTGCAACCTCTGTTTACAAATTGTGGAGAGCACCAACCCTCATGTTTTTCTAGCACCCAGTAAAATAAGATTCTCTAGCTACAACTGGGTGGAAGCACCAACTTCCACTTGTACAAGATCCAACTTGTACATATAAGACAACATGTTTTCCCTAGAACCACCCTACCACCCTTCTTCCTTAGAATTGAACATGTTCAATGCAATATGTAGGAAAACAGATATAACAATGCATACCAACTCTTTTCTGATCTACTTCTAGATTTTCTTATCCACCTTGGTTCCCCTCATTGTCTTTGTTTTGGATATTCTTGAAAGAACTCAGAGTCCTCTTTTATTATACAATCCCCACTTTGACAATGATCCATGCACCAGCTCTCTTTCTGCAGAGAGTGCTACCTTCTCTTCTTATCTCCCATCCTTTTATAAATGTAAATCTGTAACTCCTTTACATGTTCGTGCGCCTAACAGTCCATTTCCATAACTAATCAAACCATTGGATCCCTTATGAAAAACAAGGAGTATAATAGTTTAGTAATCATGAATTTATGCAACGCATCTTCACCATTTGTCTTCTTTCGCTATGGTCATTTTCTGCAACTCGGCTTCTTTCACACTTTTTCTTTTTCTGCAAATAAAAGTTTTCTTGCTTAAGCCAATTTCGAGGGTGAAAGATTCCCATACTAGTTGGTGTTTGGAAAGGCTACTCAGGTCTTTCATGGAGCTTTAATGGAGTCTTATTTTCAGGTGTAATCTATAGGAAATCATGTGGATTCTTCTATGTCAGCACTCTCTCTCAACTATTTCCAGTTTTCACACCATATTCATGTCAATGGAGGGATTGTGCTTTGGGTGAGCTATTGATCTCTTTGGGGAATATTATAATGATAATTATATTATTTTCATATGTATATTCTTTTTATTTCACGTTCAAAATACTCTCAGGTCGAAATATCCAAAATAATTCATGTAAAAATGTTGAACAATGAACAAACAGTGGCATTTCCCCACTATCTTGTTGTGAACCATTGTAACGATGATGATTTCGAATTGGGAGAGCCTTTAATTGTCCATTTATGATTGTAATCAGTTAAATATCCTATTTTATTAATTCTCATAAATTTTCAAGTCGATATTCCCAAGGTTTGTATGTCAAAATGATTTTAATGAGCAAACAATGACCATTTCCACTCCATTTTGATATATGCCATGGTAATGCTTATTATTTCGAATGGAGGAATGTATATATGATAAATGTATGATATATGGGTTTTAATTAATGTGTATTTAAAGTCTCATTTTAATTACTTAAGCATTTGAATCCATTTTACTCATTTTTATTGCATTAGGAGAATATTTGGTGCATTTTCCCCAAGGGTCGAAATTGTGACTTGGGAGTTGTTTTGGAAAGAATCATAAAAGCCTGTATAGATTGAACCATGATGCATATGAGACTTTTAAAATATACCTTACACATACCCAGCCTCTTTTCATAAATCCAAGTGACTTTGGGATCATTTGTGAATCCATTTCTGGCAATTACCCAAGGGCTATTGGAGCCCCAATTTGCTAGTAAAGACTATTACTTTGAACAGAACATTAAAAAAGTTTGAAGAATTAATTGGGAGTTCAATAAACATACATGAGAATTATATTTAAGTTATATTATAATTCATGTACCTTCATAGAAAATTTGGAAGCATTTGGGTCAATTTGGAGGTCTAGACATCAAAACTAGTTAGAGCCAAAATTGTGAAAATTTTGAAAAATTGCGCATTTTAATAAAAATTCCAAAAAGGGGACATTACAGGGGTATCAGAGCATGATCTTGGCACCTGATGTGGTCTTATATTTATGAGTACAATAATTCAGGTACCACCCTTATATATTGTAACCAAAAGTACTTTTGTTGAAGAGGAAAAAAATAAGTAGGAGAAGAAGACAAGTTTTTGGAAACTATGACTAGGCATTAAAAGAGAACCTCATATGATAGTGAGGAGATAATAAAAAGCATGGAACCTATATTTGAAGACATGAACAAGAATATTATGAAAGGATTCGAATTTTTGGCTATCCAAAGTTGGGAAAATTTTATTGATTTTAAGAAAACCAAGGGGAAAAGTGCATCAGTTTGCTTGAAGGGGCAAAAGGAGGAGACCCATGAACCACCTTGTTCTGAAATAGGTGGAGTAGAAGAATCGGTAGATGAATATGATCGAAATTCACTCCCAAGTGACTCTGAAAAATATGAACAAACATCACATCAGTATGAAGAATTTTTTATTGAAAATACTAAAGATAATTTTGAGACACATGCTACCTTGGAAATGAAAAAAAGAGCATCTGCTAAGGGATGCTTGAACTATGAAGGAGTACCTACTGATGGGTGCTCACAAATATATGTTGGTGACATAGATATTATATTTCAAAATGTTTCTGCAAACCAAAATTCCATTAAACATGAAAATTAAGACCTTGTAGCAGTTGAATAAGAAACAATATCAACTTCCCCATCACCACTTGAGCTTCATGAAGTTGGTCCAAGCAAGAAGGAAGAAGATGAGGAGGTTCATTTGAAAGAGCCTAATTTTCTTGAAGGGTCCTTAAATATGAATGAAAATAATATCCAAGAGGCCCTTAGAATACTCCATGACACTCAAGCATTGGTATCAAATTCTTGTTAGAGAGCTACTTCCTTGGAGGAGCCATCATTCCTTGAAGACATGGAGAAGATTCAAAGAGCAATGTGCAACATCAAAGGTAATTTAATGTCTTTTATTTTTTATAAAAAAAATGTCATTGAGCTTATTGAATGGTTACATGAATCCTACTTGAAGAATAATGAAGTTATTGATAATCTCACAATTCAAAATGAGCAACTTCTTGAAAAGTTGCATGACACTTGTTTTTCCTCCGATGTTTCAGATTTTCATAAGGTAGATTGCTTGGAGGATTCTCATGACATGATGGATCATGAGAAACATGAAAAATTGCAGGTTATTGATGTGGTTGAGGATGATAGTGATGAGATCCAATCACTAGTAATGGTGGAAAAGGAACTTGAGTTGCCTCTTGAAAATGGTTACACAATTTTTGAAGAAGTGCATAATTCCACCACCTTGGAACCAACCCATGCGGAAATGTTTGATTTTTTTAGGGAGGTGCATAATAATACCCCAATGGATCCTTCAAATTATGCCAATTTTGAACTTATTGATCATTTGGGTGAGTTGGTTCTGTCTCCAACATCCTACACTTCTAAATTTTGTAGCAGACATCCTAATGAAGTATGGGTGAAAGGTTTCTTTTTGATGGTGCCACATGAAGAGCATGGAAATTCTATTTCTCATTTTGATGATGGAATTATTAGAGAACCATATTATTTACATTTTCATCATAATCCTTGTTTACATTATGATTATACACATCTACATGGGTGCACCTATCATGTTCACTTGAGTCACTTGGAGACTCATGATTTTCCTTGCTCCTTTCCTAGTCTATTTGAAGTAGGAGGAACTTCATCCCACAATTGGGTGAAGGGTTATATGATTGAAGAAAATTATTATTGGAAGAAACATCCTCTTTTATTTCATGATGATATACATATTCATGGGTTTATTGATGAGAATTCTTTGAGACACTTGAAGTCTTCGTGTTTTATTTTCTCCTTACTTGGTTCATTTTTTGGTGGAGGTTCTTCATTCACTTCTTGGATGAAAGAAAAAATGGCTGATTATTATTTTGATGCATATTACATTATTTGGGAGCAACATAATATGACATGGGATCCTCACCTATGTCATTGGAGCATATTTCATTGGTCACTTGAAGCATGTATGCACTTGGCAAATGGTAGTCTACTCACTGGGAGGTATAAGCACTTTCATGATTTCTTGGTGAGGCACTTCCTTGATGTACATTCTTATTATGTTGGTATATACTTTGATGATATATATTATGCACTCATGATGTTTGGAAGAATGCATACAAGAAAATGGGATCTAGGAATTCTCTTTCCAAATGGTATGGGTTGGAGAGCACTCTTAATTGTTGGAGTGCAATGCAAGCAATGGGACCCTAGGATAGTTTTTAGTCCCATTGATTTCAAGTTCTTTGGGAAACAAGCAGTATGGGAGATGGATTCCCCATTTAATAAGGTGATGTTAATCAGATTAGTGCAGTAGCAAGCATGGTGGTTCATCTCTGAAATCTTCATGGAATCTCAAGGACTCAAGGTGTGCAGCTCAGTGGCAACTTCAAATAATCATACAAAAAGCAGGTTCTTCAACAAACATGTTTGAAATTGCTTGAGGACAAGCAATATTAGGAAGGGAGGATTTGTAATGTCCCAAATTTTGCATTGGGTCACAATGGACAAATCACACTTTCGATATTCATGAAAGTTGTCAAATGGATGCTAAAAGTAAAATAATTGCCAAGGAGGAAATCACTAGTTTCCTAGGTTGGGGGTGGAAGCTTTTAGATTTGGAATAAGGGGGATAATAAATGATTTTTAGACATTAGAAGGGGATAAATATTTAATAGTGTATCTTGTTAAAAAAATACAAGATAAAATGGAAGTGGGAATCCTAATTTGAATATATGGGAAGCATAATGTTTTTGGATGGATTATAAGGTTAATATACTTGTCCATATACTTCATAGGTCAAATTTAGGATGAATTGTAACTTACATGGGAGAGGAAGAGCCAAATGGGAGTTTCATGGACACTTGGCTAGATTCCCCTTACATTTATGACATCTATGACACCAATGATGGAGATTCTATGATAGTTATGACACAAGTTAGATATAAAGGATGACATACTAACATACTCACATGTTAGGACTGAATAGATCATCTTATAGGTTGAATTTGGGAGTTGGAGAAGGCCAATAGGCTCCTACTCAAATTTGGGAGAAGAGGGAAGGTGAAGAGAGAGGCCACATGGCATAGCATGAGTATCCACACCAATTCAACTTGGATTTGGTTTATGGATGGATATGGAACATTAGAATACCAATAATGTTTATAAAATACAGGGATCAGCCATGAGAAGAAGCTTTTGCTCATTTGTGAATTGTGAGAGCTAGTGGATGACTAGTTTTCTTGCTTAAGCCAATTTCGAGGGTGAAAGATTCCCATCCTAGTTGGTGTTTGGAAAGGCCACTCAGGTCTTTAATGGAGCTTTAATGGAGTCTTATTTTTAGGTTTAATATATAGGAAATCATGTGGATTCTTCTATGGAATCACTCTCTCTCAACTATTTCTAGTTTTCACACCATATTCAGGCCAATGGAGGGATTGCGCTTTGGGTTAGATATTGATCTCTTTGGGGAAGATTATAATGCTCATTATATTATGTTATGATGTATATTATCTTTATTTCACATTCATAGGACTCTCAGGTAGAAATATCCAAAATAATTCATGTAAAAATGTTGAACAATGAACAAATAGTGTCATTTCCCCACTATCTTGTTGTGAACCATTGTAATGCTGATGATTTAAAATTGGGAGAGACTTCCATTGTCCATTTATGATTGTAATAAGTTCAATATTATATTTTATTCATTCTCAAAAAATTTCAAGTCGAAATTCCCAAGAGTTGTATGTCAAAATGACTTTTAATGAGCAAACAATGACCATTTCCACTCCATTTTAATATATGCCATGGTAATGCTTATTATTTCGAATGGAGGAATGTATATATGATAAATGTATGATGTAAGGAATGTAATTAATGTTTATTTAAAGTCTAATTTTCATTACTTAAGCATTGGAATCCACTTTACTCATTTTTATTGCGTTAGGAGAAGATTTGGTGCATTTTCCCCAAGGGTCAAAATTGTGACTTGGGAGTTGTTTTGGAAAGAATCATAAAATCTTGTATAAAGTGAACCATGATGAATATGAGAATTTTAAAAGGTCCCTTACACATACCCAGCCTCTATTCAGAAATCCAAGTGACTTTGGGATCATTTGTGAAGCCATTTCCGGCAATTATCCAGGGGGTATTGGAGCCCAATTTGCTAGTAAAGACTCTTACTTTGAACAGAACATTAAAAAAGTTTGAAGAAGTAATTGGGAGGTCAAAAAACATACATGAGAATGATATTTAATTTATATTATCATTCATGTACCTTTAGAGAAAATTTGGAAGCATTTGGGTCAATTTGGAGGTCTAGACATCAAAACTAGTTAGAGCCAAAATTGTGAAAAAATTGGAAAATTGGGCATTTTAATAAAAAATCCGAAAAGGGGACATTACACTATGTTGACTTATGTATTTTTGTTTCTCACATAACCATAAATTATCAAATTTAGTGAAAATTCCCTCTTCACAAACCAATTGCACAGTCTTGGAGATTAATGAAAGAAATACAAGACACTTTTGTAAACATCATTGAATAATGATAACCATATCGATCATATTCCTTTTATAATGTATTAAACATAGTTCGTGTGCATTTTGATAAGGTCTCAGAGACATTTTGGGGATTTTAAATCAAGGAAAATTTCAAGTATTTTTATACAACAATTTTAATAAGAATCAAATAGGAAAAATGGATGTGTAGAAAAGTGGAGAATGTCAAAACACACTCTCCAAATTTAATCACTTAAATTGGCAAAGAAATGAACCCTAGATGTGTATTTTATTGAAGCAAGGTAATTTGACTATCTTCACCAAAATTCTTCCGAACCTTTGATATAAATCTAAATTGAATGACTCAACCTGGAGACTATGTTCTTAGTCTTGCACACCCTTCTACAATTTCTATTTTCAATTTGACATATAAAACATTATATTGTGTACACATAGTCCAAATTTGATTTTATTTCAGGGTAAAAGTCAAGTTTGAGTGCCTCCAAGAAATCTTGGATTCTACATGAGTTAAATTGGGTGTGCTCATGTGTCATGGAAAATCATGTCGACTTAATATTTGGACCTGATTTTTGTATTGCTAATATCCATAACTTGCATGCTAGTGTGGATCTAATGAAACAATATCTAATATTTTTTAACAAAAACATAAAAAAGGTCCTTTCTTTGATTTGAATTCTATTATTTATAGAATATGGTAACAAAACCAAATATTATTTTGAATAGGCTTCTATTGATGTTTATGAATTTTAATGTTTATAGACATTTTACAATAAGAATCCTTTCAAATGAGGTTGTAATAGATACCAAGAAAGTGAGCACATCATAATAAGTTAATATATACAGTGAGGAATTGATATGAGGCTTAATCATTGTCATCATGATCCTCTTCTTCACTCAAAAAAGACTCATCTTTGTCATGGCCTAGACTAGTTTCCTCAACTCGGATTTCCTCTTGATCAAGGGAAATATATATTTATAGGAGCAAGTATTTGGATATTCAAGGGTATTTTCTTTAAGGGTTCACATATTAGAGCTATCTTTTCTATCATTGGATTCTTCTTCTTTTTTATTGAATGAATATTGTTGTTATGTAACTGCAATGGAACTAATATTGAAGATAAAACCATATTATTATATCAAACAAATAGTTCGTTCTAGCAACAATGAAAAACAACTTACCAAAAATAACCAAAGAAAATGTTTAGAAAAATGTTGTAACCAACCGGAAACAAAATTAAAGCTACATTAAAACTATAAAGTGAATCCATTTCAAATGGAAACAAAAATAAATGCTTTACCAAGGATGGTCTATCCAAAAATGACGCTAAATTTTATGTTTCTTAGAGTGGCTAAATATAATTCTCCCGTCAATGCAATCAAGTGAAACTTCACAATGCAAAAAAAAAATATAAAATTTACCTACAACATGAGTGAACATGCTCTCAAGCATGTTTAGATACTCTTGATGATATCGATTTAATTCTTCCACATAGGATCTGATGCAACCGTAATCATAACTATCTCAAAATTGATATTAAATTTCTTTGTAAAAAAATTGGCTAGTTAACTCATATGTTTTCCCTGAGTTTGTCTTATTTTTAAATTTAATGGATAAACTATTTTCAATTAATTGACCTAGTCACATTTTGTATGGTAAAAATGAAAAATTTTAAAAGCATGTGGCAAATTTTAGCGTGGAAAAATAAAAAATAAATTAATACTTAAAAAAAGAAAAAAATATATATATATATTCACATTTCTTGGTTAGTTTCCTTAATGAAATAAGGTACATGATAGATAAATTGTCATGGACAAAAGATCCTTATATTATATTGAAATGTAATTAGAAAGTATGCGTATGTGTAAAAGTTGGGTTGTGAGTGAAATAACTTTAAACTTTTCCATGATTGTGGGCATTTTGACCAACATTGTTTGATTGTTTAAAGAATCATCTAGATGCTTCAACAAACAATTAACCTATGATGAGAAGGATAAAAAAAAAATTATATAATATGAAAATGAAACATAATTAGTGAAGAAGAAAGAAAAGCAATAAGATGAAGTGAAAAATAAGTAGTATTCACTTGATTGTTGAAGTATGGTTGTAATTGATGTCAAGGGAGATTGTTGGAATGATCTCTAATGTCATTGATGCCAAGGTGTTTGAAGTATGGTTGTCAAAGTACATGATTTGTTTGGGGATTACAGGTTATGAAGGAGTGCATGAGT
Source organism: Pseudotsuga menziesii (assembly GCA_001517045.1). Lineage (NCBI taxonomy): Eukaryota > Viridiplantae > Streptophyta > Pinopsida > Pinales > Pinaceae > Pseudotsuga > Pseudotsuga menziesii. The sequence continues at coordinate 278,109 of LPNX011154668.1, read as the reverse complement.
TCTAAGTATACAAAGTACTGAATTGATTCTCTAGGCATAAACATGGGTAGAATATGAAGCTTTAGATATTGCACATATAACAAAACTCTTTTTTGCAACTTTTAAGGTTTTGTTCCCTAATTTTACGTTGGTGAAAAATACCATCAAGGTACCATTCATGAGTGGGTTGAATTTTTTTATCTTAAGCCAACTTTTATTGCAAATATAAGGAAAACCAAATCATTGCATAAACGACGTGAAATATATAGTTGAAAATTGTAATTGCTAGCTATGAAATTCTAAAGCTTTGGGTTGTAAATGACTAAGGAATTTTTTTGTTTATAATGATGTATATATGATTATGTGAAATAGATTGCAAGTTGTATAAGTCTTGGTTATAGTTATGAATGGTTGCGGGTATGTGAATGACTAAGGAGAGGAAATCTCGTTATTTAAGAGAAAGAGGACGTAGAGAAGATGCGTTGATTTTGTGTGTGTTTTTGAGACCACATTTGAGGTTAAGAAGTTGGAAAATTCATAAGGAGAATGTGTTCAGATCACATGAGATGCTAACACTCTCTGAGGGATTCCCTATTGAGAATGTAGTGTAGACATGATGAGTATATTAAAAATTGAATGAACATAGAAAGAAATCAAGGGAGCATGAAAGAGAATTGCTGAGATGAAACATTATAGACATCAAGAGTGACTAAGGATTGAGGCTTAGATAATATGTGCACAGATAGAGAATGAGCACATGCAGAGTACAAGAACATTTAAAGGAAGAATTGAGAAGTGAATTAATATAGAAGAAGGTCTGGGAATGAACTCATAAAATTGTGAGCAAAAAGGATTGGTGTCCTCAATAGATCAACTGGTGGGTTCCTGGAAGGTTGGTTCGTAAAAACTATAAGTGGGTGCTTACAAAAAGGATTTGTGTCCTCAATATATCAACAGGTGGGTTCCTAGAAGGTTGGTTTCTGAAAACTATAATTGGGTTCTTACCAAGAGGATTGATGTCCTCAATAGATCAATAGGAAGGTGTGTGGCAAGTTGATTCCTAAAGATTGTAAGTGGGTGCTTACAAAAGGGATGGGTAACATTTTTTTGTTTGTGAAAGTAAGCATTTGTAAAGTGGTTTTCTCCCATTTTTGTTTCCACTTCAAATCTGTGTGTCCTATGTAATGCTAGACTATTTATGTTTGTATTGAATGCATATGATAAATAGAGTAATAAATGATGAAGTAAAAATTAGCAAACAGTTTCAATACTAATTCACCCCCGTATAAATATTGACCAGTGTGGGAACAATTGGTATTCGAGTAGGTTCTATCAAAATATATGAACCACTGGAAGGAAGATCTTGAGCACATATGGCTTGTGAGGAATTTGGTCTCTGCATGGAAAAATATATTTTGCTCAATGGAACAGATATCTATTATGGAGTATAAATATGAAGGCATATATGATGGCACTGGGGTATGATGTTTGGAACTTAGTTATCATTCGTTACACAGCGTCAAGAATTCCACTAACATATACAACGGCAAAGTAGTCGAGTGAGAACAATACAAAAGAAATGGATGTTGTTTTGAACGGATTATGAAATTACAAGAAATCCAAAGTGGGATAGGTTATGTCATCTAAAGAGATTTGGGACAAGATACAAAATATTTAAAAAAAGGAATCTCTTGTCATAACCATGGAAACAAATCCTATTGATCAAGAACATGAAGACAATCAAAAGGAAGATACATAAAAGGAAGAAAAATTTGAAACATATGAAGAAGTTGGTCACGAAGGAGGACTTGTTTGTGATATAAATGAAATCTTAAAGCTTAGAAGAGAGAACATGTTACTAAAGGATAAACTGTCACAAATCCTTGGAGAAAAGGAATGAATAATTGTTAGTCAAAATATTCAAGTTGAAAAAGTAGAAGAGACAAAGAGAATTGAAGAAATTTTGAAATCTCGGCTAAAAGAAAAGGAAGATTCTTACAACAATCTATAATGTGAAATAATTTATCTAAGAGAGGAGTTGAAAAATTCAAATACAAACATGAAATTTGAAAAGAGATCTACAACTCTATATGAAATCCTAACTATTAGAGGTCGCCATTTGACAAGATTGGTCTTGGATATGGTAAGAAGAAGGAAGTTGTTGAAGAAGACTCAACCTCCTTAAAACAATTGAGTGAAGGAAAGACAAAGCGCTATCCTAATGTGCTCAAAAAAAAATTCGAGGCTGAGGAAAATAGGAGGGAAAAAAGGATGTTCTAGAGGAGACAAATCTTCATCGCAGAGACAAAATCAAGAAGATATATCCATAAAAATGGAATCATACAATGGCAGGTGCCAAAATTATTTTTCTGACTACTGTTATTCTTGCAATGGTTTTGGTCAAAAAGTTGTAGGTTGCAGAATAAATGGAAACAGTGACTATATGGGAACACCAATAGAGATTCCTATGGGTTATCAAGAATAATTCACAACTCTTGTTCCCTTTTGTTGAATTATAACATTATATGTTATAAATGCAACAATTGTGGGTATATAACTCAGTTTTGCAAAAGCGGCAGTGATAGTTTCTTTAGACAAAACAAAACAAAACAAAAATACCTTTGCAAAACAAAGGAAAGAATCCACAAAAGTGTAGAGAAGGAAGCAGGAGAAAAATGTAGAAAAAAAGGAAGAATGTGGACAAACAATATATGTGGGTGATTCTATGAAGATGGGTAACACTTTTTGGCCAAATTTGGCGATGAAAACCTGATTTTTTACTCATGTGCTAGATTGAAGCCCTCAAAACGCATATATGCCATGTGAATTTTGACTTGCAGTAAAAAAACAAATTGTAGAATATTATGTTGGCTTCATAGTGATAGTTTTTTAAAAATATTCCGATGTCATTTAATGTGTCAATTTTTGCATTTAATGAACTGTGTGACCTTAAAAATTTGAAGAAGCTAATAAGTGGCTTGTGTCCACGTAGAGTAATTCAATCTTGCATTAATAATTTTAAAAAAATAAATATATGAGCATGATCTACATAAAATGCAGTGTGATGTGCATATTTTTTTGTTAATTTTTTTTCCATTATACAATTATTTATTATTTTTCGAAAGTGACCACATTTGATTTCAGCATCGTTTTAAACACATATTTGTCCACGTAAAGGAATTTTTTCTATTTTTTCAAAAATTGAAAAACCAAAGATACCCTTTTGAAGAGGACACGTCGATATGTGATGTGTCATTTTTAAGAATTTTTTGGCTATGTATTTTTAACTTTGCGGATTTTTCTTTGAGCTGCTTCGAAGTTGCAATGTGGTTTTCTAAGTATAAGTTTTAGAAGTAATTAAAAAATAAATTTCATATGAATGCCAAAATGCGTGTATGCTACATCAATGGATAGAAGATTCGTTGGTGAATTTATCGGTATCAACTCCGCCCAGTTATGTGCTAGGAATGGCAGGGTTTATACCTCTGCAAGGCACAGGAATTTTTTCATTTGTTTGAATGAGGGCTAAGTCTGTTTTTTTAAACCCTCGACTGAGGTATGAACCTCGACCAAGGTATATAAATACCTCGGTTGAGGTATTTAAATACCTCGATCGAGGGTTTGTAAAGCACGCAATACCTCGGTCGAGGTATTTAAATACCTCGGTCGAGGGCTTAATAAAACCTCGGTCGAGATATTAAGACCTCGGTCGAGGGCTTAACAAGCCCTCGACTGAGGTGCGTTTTTTTGTTTTTGCCGAAATGCCCTTGCCAAAAAGTGTTACCCTGGTCCGTGGATTCACCCATGTTGATAATGGATGTTCAAGTGACATGACCAGGAACCAAACCAAGTATCTCATTCTAAAGAAAGACAACACATGAAATGCAGTGTTTGAAATAAGACTCTCTCTTAAACTTAATGATGAAATAGAGATTATTTAGCATGCTAAGGATTTGAAAGATAATCCTATCAGTTTTAACAATTGATTCTCAATGTGCAAAATAAAGAAGACCTCATAGAAAATGAGGTGTAGTTTGGAAAATAAGGAATAGAAAAGTCATAACTTTAGTTATTCTTACATGACAATCTATTTAGATGGTTCACAAGCAATGCATGCTATAGAATTGAAAGAGGGGTGCTAATGAAGGGTTATCAATAAAAAGTTGGTTCCAAGGATTCAATAATGATAGATGAGGATATATCTCAAACAAAATAGAATTGTGATCAAATACATCACCATATGAAGGTTGGAAGACATATAATGTTGGTTTCTTAGCAAAATGAAAGCTAGTCCTGAAATTGCCAAGAAGACCAGTCCTGAATGATGCCTGGATTGGGATCTACAGATGCAGAGATAGTTGGAAATATTTACAAAGAAATAATCTAGAAAATTTCCCTCATAAGTAATGGAGTACCACCTACTATGATGATTTCATGGGTTGAATTAACACTTGGGATTTACAATTATATAAGGAAAACTTTGAAGATGTTTGAATGACACTAGGAAGAAGACATGTATCTTATAAATGTTACAAGGCTAGGGAACACTAGTGTCATTATAGAGTACTATTTATGGAGACCTAAAATATATGATTTTGTTTGTGAATTAGCGTGGACCAAAATAGCCTTAAAGTTTTGGAGTGTGATATTTTCCTTGCATCGCAATAATCAAGTGAGAGGGTCTAGACTTTCCATGGCAATCTATAAAATACGCAATCCTATGCAAAGGAAATGATTAAGTATCGAGTCAAATGAAGTGTTTATTCTAGTAACGATGAATATGGGAATGTGTGGACATTGAAGGTAGTTGGAAGGACAACAAAAGAAAAATCTAAAGTAGGTATTATCTATATTGGAATGGTGAAGGAAGGTATTTATTGAATGCACCATAATGGTCATGACAATGAAACATGTGAGTATGTTGAGTAGTTGTTAGTGATTATGTCAAAGGACATTGATGAACATGACTTTGCCAAAAGGATCCTACAAATGAAGAATAGGGAACATTCTCCTCCCATATATCCAACAAAGGTTCGTGTGAGCTATCAAAAGCTCCTAAAATGTTATGTGTTGAATGAACTTCATCTTAGGCCTTCAAAGGCTCAAAAGAGGAAATAGGTGTCTCATTCCCTACAAGCCATAAAATATTTCCAGACAACTAAGCTAGATTGGGAAGAGGTTGGGCGTTGAGTTTGCAAACATGGTTACAATATGTTGAATCTTCTTTGAGTTATCTTCATATTGATCACAATTCTAATTTGAAACTTGTGAGAGACACTCACAACTAAGAAGCATGGTGTTCAAATTGGAGGCTTAATGATGTATGGAGTTCTTCATATGAAAATATACAAACCTGATGTTGACCAACAATGTGTTGATCTGATAAAAGATGAATTAAGGAAGGATGTGGAACATGAAAGACACAATATTGAATTCCTTATTAGTGAGATCAAATTACATACCAAGTTGTATCTCAAAGGAACTTTGGAAATACTAATATTTACATAATATCTATGAATGGTGGGAAAATGATAAGGAGAAAAAGGGATTTTTTTAATAAGAAGAAAATGGAAGAATATGTTCCATAGAAAAACTCTTTCAGCTTTCAACCATCAACGTTAGAGAAATTGGGCAGCTTATCGTAAAGTAGTGAAAACTCCATGAAGTTGGTTGGTGAAAATCATGGCCTCCACATATCAAGTACTATGTTTGAAATAAGTATGACATTAAGTATTGCATCCATATCCAATGGTAGTGATGGTTCTTCTATAGCTTACAAGAAAAAAAATAACAAAAATGTGAAAAAGAATTGACTGGAATGATGTCAATATAGCTCATGATACCTCAAGTAAATGAAGGTATGGTGTGGGAACCAATACATGTTGTGAACTTGATTGGTATAAGCATTGATAAAGGAAAGTTGGAAATGTTATAAGATTGTTGATTCTCTAATTGAAAAGAAGAAAAAATTGCTAAGGTATTCATCTGGTCACTAAACAACTTCAAAGCAAGCACAAAACTAGGGGGGTTGTCTCTTTTCCATTGTTTCCAAAGGAGGATAGTAACAGTAAAAGAAAAATGCATAAGAGGATGAAAATTAAGGAGAATAAATATAGGGGGAGTTACTTTAGAAAGATATAATAAAGAAAATAAATCACAATCTAAAGGGAAGTAGCACAGTAAGAAGGAAAGCATAGAATTACAGATTTCATATAGAAAGAATAGTCTAGAAAATAATACTTGAGTTGAGTTTTACTAGGCTTCCATCAATGAAGAATGTGGATATTATTGAAGTATGGTTGTAATTGAGGCCATGAGATATTGTTGGAATCATATTTGGTGTCATTGATGTCGAGACGTTTGAAGTATGGTTGCCAAATTCCTTGAATACATGCATCTTAGCATGGAAACTACCAGTATGTTTGTCTACCAATAAGTTTTTCTATAGGAATGAGCACTGGAAAGAATGTCATGATCAGCTATGTGACCAACCATCCTCTATTATCCATATGTAAAAGAGAAAAATCCATAATTATAGGAACTTGGAATTTCTATAGGAAAATTGTATTATGATCATATATGGTCCAGTGGAGTAATGAAGAAGGTAAATTGGTTGGATTTTGTTGGTGTTGAATAAATCTTTGTGATATAAAAGTGTGATAGCCCTATTTCGACCACCACGATTGATCCAACTCCCAAGAATACTTAAATCAATGATCATATTGTTCTAAAGGAAAGGTAATCGATCCCAACACTTGACGGTCATGCTCTAGGTGGCATATTACTATTTACTTCATCCCAACCATCAAAAGAAACTTGAACTACAGGAATTAAAAATTCTTATAATAACTTGTCTATAATTCCTTTGAAAACTTATGAAATTGTTTTAACAACAAATTTGATGTAGCTAAATAAGAAATAGTTTTTCCACATTTTTCTTGGCCATGATGGGTCCATAAATTTCACATCAATATTTTTTAAAACTGTTTGGATAGAAAAAGAACATTTATGTGATCGTCAACTCATAAATTCTTAAATCAAATGGGTCCAAAAACACACACATAGGTCCACAAGAGAATATATATATATTACCAAATTAAAATTGAGAATGTAGTGGTGTGAATAATGTATGGGTTTTCTAGAGATAAAATTAATAAGGATTAAATTTTGGGTTTAATTACAGGTGCACAAATCAAAGGTGGAGTTCTAGACTTTATTATAGGTTATAATTGTCAAAAGAAGCACTGAGTATGACAATTCACTAAGTAAGTATTAATTCTTGCACATGATCTAGGAACTAGGAATCAAAATCATCAAAGAATAATTAACAAATACTCATGAATTGGAAAATAACTGGATTACCAAATAGGTTTCCTCTCTATATATTATATAAACAATAAAGGATTACAATTTCCATGCATAGCAATAGCTTAACTCCATGAATAATTCGAATACCTAAGGGACAATTCGAATTCAGTGAGTGAGTCTAGCTTAACTGACTCTTTGCCATGCAATCTCACTCAGTTAACCACTTGACCAAAACCCTAATTGACTCACCAAACCCTAACTGAAGTTGGAGTGCAATAAATGACTGAATCTCAACTGAAGGAGATCAAACACATGTCATAGCAATCCAATCATCAAGTGCTAGTACTACATGACTCCAATAAACCCTGATGAGGTTAACTGAAGCTGAACTGACCATCGGAAGTTGGTGAAGGCGCCTTGTTCACTCCAGTTCATTAAAATAATAATAAATAATCATTAAATAATATATTTAATGAATGGAGGCACCTTAACTGACTGTAACTGATTGGTTGAACTGAAAGTAACCACCCGTTAGCAATTAGGTGCATGAATGTCACACAGATCACCCCTGGAGTGCTCTAGTTAGCCTCCTTGACTGTAGGAGAAGGATAAGTTAGCCTCCTTGACTGTAGGTAGGCGTGGGAGTGACTGGGACGATGGTAATTAATGCTCCACTGATGTCAATTAAACTTAGGATAGTGGTTCAACTAGGCCAATTTGACCAAAGGAGTGAGTATGAAGGTAAATGTCTCCAACACCCCCGCTTATGCTATACTCAGGAAGAGTTAGAAAACATAGATGCATAAAATGCTAGGGCCCTAGAAACTAAGGCCATAGGTCACCCTGTACAATAAAGTAACTGCTTAATATAACCAAGGAAACGGGGAAAACCTCATGGGAAAAATACCCCCCCTCAAACTAAGCAGTAAATCAAGAATTGGTTCTTCTATGTAGCAGCATCTTGAGACTGTGCATGTGAACCTCTGAATCCAAACTAAATGAATATTTCTGGAGGAATCTTCCACTTTGGAAGAAAAACAATGCACTCAACTGAATCAGAAATATAAACAGCTGCACGGTGAAAACTGGACCCATGTAGAGCAACTGAAATCATCTGAAGAGAGAGCAAAGGTTCTTGAGGATTCGAACCATGTGTGGAACACTCAAGAAACTGATATGTTGCAGCCCTGAACAGAAAAACATGATTGGTAAAATCAGCCCCAAATCTTAGGAGCAAGTGTCCAAGTGGATGCATAATGTCTTCCTCTTTACTAGTTCTGTGAGGAGATGAGCTTGTGACCAAAGGTAGAGAATCCCTGGGACTCTAGAGAGAGAATGCTTGAGATCCATAATATGATATAGATTCTTAAATAGATAATGAATCACAAAATAAAATATCAGCAACCTCATAAGAGGAAACTAACACCAAATCCCCATCAGTAAAATTGAAGAAGAACTGCGGTACTTGATTTTTCACACCGGAATTGGTGAGAGCAGCTACAAGCATGACTGAAAGCTCTTGAATTTTAAAATATGAACAAAATAATATCATATCAGAATGTAAATCAGATCTAAATAAGTTCACAATAGATCCAAAACTGTGAAATGAAATCAAATCCCCAGCAGCAATTTCGAAGGAGACTTGCGGTACTTGTTTCTTCACACCATTGAAGAGAACAGCTACAAGCAGTACTGAAGGTTTATGAACCTTAAATTTTGAACCAAGAAATATCATATCAAATCCAAATAATATCATTTCAGATCCAATAAGTTTCATATCAGATCCAAAATTATGGTCAACCGAGACGGTGGATGCACAGTGTTCTTCTTCTTCAAAATTCTGAATTTTGGTGCATGCAATCCTACAGGAATTTGCTGGAAGATATAGATCATGGGGAGAAAATGTTTCACTCTTATAATATGACATTTCTTCCAAAATATCCAAGTTTTTACATATTTTCACACCAGCAGCAACATTAGAGGAAGAAAATTCAAATTTCTCCTCACTTTCGGAAGCAATTACTGGTAAATTTTGCACAGAATTCAAAGGAAAATCACCGGTGAATGTTTGCATGGAAGTGTAGCAGCATTTTTCTTCAATATCAGAGATTCGAATGTCTTCTTCTGTTTCAGAAATATGAGAAGATGAGATATCAGAGATCTCATGAACTTCTGGAGCATCAGGAGAAGGAGTCACTTCACGGAGACTTTCTTCAATTCAAATTGAATGTGTAGAAGATTCTGCTTCATCTTCATCTTGAACAACTTCATCAGAGAGAGTAGAGGCTAAGAGTTTTGAGTGAAGAACTCTTGTGGTTCTGGCTGTAATCTCCAAAGTACTATTATGATCCTCATTGTGCTTGCCAAAGGTTTTGTCCAATCTTGTCCAGAGATCCTTTGGGTATTCAACAGAATAAAAAACAAAGTACAAGTCATCATCAAGGGCCAGAGCTATTGATCCAAAAGCTCTGTCAATGTCATTTAGCCAGTCATTCTCATTCTCATAAGTCTCTCTTCCAATTCCAATAGACACCTCATAGAGACCTCGTCTCTTGAGATATGCAATCATCTTCAACTTCCATTCCGAATAGCTTGTGAATGGGGTGGGAGGAGGGATTGATGAGTCCATTCGAAGTTGTACCTGTTAATACCTACAAATCAAAATAAAAGGGGCACCATAAGGTCAGACAGACTGCACATTTAGACTTTCATCATACCCAGCATAGTCAATCAAGCAAGCTTGATCAACAAGTTCTTTACTTGGGGTATTAAGTGGTAAGCCTTGGCTTCTGGTGCAGTGCTGGATTTTTGAGCTATTGCTCAAATTTCATGGAGAAATCTGTCAAAAATCTTGTTTTTGAGAGACTGATCTTCGTTCCGCCGTAAGCTCTGATACCATATTAATTCTTGTACATTATCTAGGAACTAGGAATCAAAATCATCAAAGAATAATTAACAAATACTCATTAATTGGAAAATAACTGGATTACCAAATAGGTTTCCTCTCTGTATATTATATAAACAATAAAGGATTACAATTTCCATGCATAGCAATAGCTTAATTCCATGAAGAATTCGAATACCTAAGGGACAATTCGAATTCAGTGAGTGAGTCTAGCTTAACTGACTCTTTGCCATGAAATCTCACTCAATTAACCACTTGACCAAAACCCTAATTGACTCACCAAACCCTAACTGAAGCTGGAGTGCAATAAATGACTGAATCTCAACTGAAGGAGATCAAACACATGTCATAGCAATCCAATCATCAAGTGCTAGTACTGCATGACTCCAATAAACCCTGATGAGGTTAACTGAAGCTGAACTGACCATCAGAAGTTGGTGAAGGCGCCTTGTTCACTCCAGTTCATTAAAATAATAATAAATAATCATTAAATAATATATTTAATGAATGGAGGTGCATTAACTGAGTGTAACTGATTGGTTGAACTGAAAGTAACCACTAGTTAGCAATTAGGTGCATGAATGTCAAACAGATCACCCCTGGAGTGCTCCAGTTAGCCTCCTTGACTGTAGGAGAAGGCTAAGTTAGCCTCCTTGAGTGTAGGTAGGCATGGGAGTGACTGGCATGATGGTAATTAATGCTCCACTGATGTCAATTAAACTTAGGATAGTGGTTCAACTAGGCCAATTTGATTGAAGGAGTGAGTATGAAGGTAAATGTCTCCAACAGTAAGATGGTTGAAGGACTAGATAGTATGAGAGATTTGATCTCGGTAATGCATGAATGAAAATATTTAAGTTATGATCTTTGAAAAGAGATAAGAAATGTCATTTTGTAGAATGGTCTGGGTTTGAAATTGCAAATAGCATTTTAAAGCATAAAATATCTTAGAATTGAAGGAAACAAATTAGAATGTGATTTTTTTGGGGATTACAAGTTATGGAGGAGTGTGTGATTTCTAAGTATACGAAGCAAATAATTAAATCTTTGGGCATGAACTTGGTCGGAATATGAAGCTTTGGATATTACACATACAACAAATTAATTGTTAAAGTTTTGTGCCCTAATTTTTAACTTGGTGAAAAATACTATCGAGGGACCATTCATGAGTGGTTCGAAATTTCTTCTTTTGATCCAATTATCATTATATATCTAAATAAAAATGAATAAATACATGAAATACATGAAATATATAGATGAGAGCTATAATTATTGGTTGCGAATTTATGCATGAATTTATGAAGCTTTGGGTTGTAAATGACTAAGGAAATATTTTTGTTTATAATGATGTATATATGAGGGACTGAAATAGATTGCAAGATATATAATCCTTGGGTATTGTTATGAATTATTATACGTGTGAGAATGATTGAGGAAAGGATATCTAGTGATTTAAGAGGAAGAGGATGCATAGAAGGTGCATTGATTATTTGGGTGTTTTTGATACCACATTTGAGGTTAACGTGTTGGAAAATTCATAGGGAGAATGTGTTCATACCACGTGATATGTTAACACTCTATGAGGGATTCCCTATTGAGAAGGTATTGTGACATGACGAGTATATTAAAAACTGAATGAACATAGACATAAAGTAAGGGAGCATGAAATAGAATTGTAGAGATGAAACATTACAAACATCAAGACTAATTGACAACTAATATTAGATCATATGTGCATAGACAAAATGAGCACAGGAAGAGTACAATCACATTTAAAGGAATAATTGAGAAGTGAACTGATATAGAATAAAGACTAAGAATAAACTCATATAATTGCAAACAAAGAGGATTGGTGTCCTCAATAGATCAACATGTGGGTTCTTGGAAGCTTGGTGCTTGAAAACTATAAGTGGGTGCTTACAAAAACAATTAGTGTCATCAACAAATAAATAGGTGGGTTTCTAGCGAGTTGATTCCTAAAGATTGTAAGTGGGTGGTTACAAAAGGGCTTGGTGTCCCTCACAAGTGCTTTCCTATAAATATTGTAACAAATTTGTGTTTATGAATGTAAAAATTTGCAAAGTGGTTTCTCCCATTTCGGTTTCCACTTCAGGTAGTTGTGTTTTATTAATACTAGTTCACCAACCCCCCTCTTAGTATTGCAATGCGCCAATATTCATTATGCATAAGGGAGCACAATGTCTTCTAGCTAAAAAGAAAAATAGGAAATAAGGTAGAGAACCTAGAGAAATAAGGTATTTGTTTTAGATTGACAAAGATAAATTCCCTTTGTTTATACAAATATAAATTATAGTATACCCTAAAATAGTTGTATCCCCATTAACACAAAAGAAGGAAATAATATGACCTTCCAAAGCCTAGCCTCATTGTTGTAAAAGAAGACTTCAAAGGAAAGAGTTAGAGAGTGAATTTATTGGGAACATTTTTGTAGTGATTTTGTACTCAAATAGAGTCCTTTGTATCATTATACATCAAATACAAGGATATAATGATATTTGTTACTGGCGTATTTTTTAAAATATTGTTTATTTTCCTTAGTAAAACCTTGGTGTTTCATTGTTGTGTTGATGGTTTTGTGCATTGATTGTGGATTGTTTTAAGTATTGGTGTTTTTGCAAGTTCTTGATTGTTTAACATTTTTATTGTATGTATTCATACAATTTGGTCAAATGGTTGATAATCATTAACCATATTGACCATGGTTGAACACATGGTTGATAATCATTGACAATATGGACCTTCTTTAGTATATTGGTAATGGTTAACCATATTGATTACATGTCATTAAATCCTAATTCATATTCTCTTGAATCACTATCCTCCTCAGAGTTCACTCAGTAATCCATTAAGCACCAAACCCGTTAGTTTATAAACCACTAACTCTTGACAACAATAAATCATGATAACCACTATTGACCATGATTGACTATCATTCATAATGGTGAGCCATCTTAACTATATAAACCATATTGCACATCCTATTTATGTAACTCATATTGATTATGATTGGTCATGGTGACTATGTCTACCACCAATCCCTAATCCCTTAATCTAATAACCTCCTCACTCAATAACCCTAGAAACCTAAACTACGTATTTTATCCATACTGAACATGGTTAAACATAGTTGACCCCACTCATCCTTAACCTCTAACAAAAGCCTTCAATTTACACTTGAATCCATGAAGATTATAGAAACTAAACCACTAATCACCAATATTGATCATTGTTAGCCATATTTTCTATTTGTAAGTAATCACCCATGGGGGATTTGAACTCGTGACCTTCCATTTACAATTTCTCATCTCAATTACTCATTACCAATTTATGTAACCCCCATGGGAACCATTGTTAACAATATTGACTAAGTAGATTATATGAAATACGATTCATTATATTAACTACGTCGACCACTAACATCAAATTTATTAATTTAGTAACCTCTTTATAAATAACCTTAATAATCCAATATTAATGATTTTATTAATAGTAATATTAGAGATAATGGCTCACTAAGAGGGGGGGGTGAATCAGTGGTTTCTAAAGCTTAAACCATTTTCAATATTTAAAGTATTATTACTGAATACATATTTATAGTTATGATAATGCAACAAGTATACCAGAAGGAATGATAATCATCAATCACATACATATAATAGAGACAAACACATGTTCATATTTATTTGAGCACCTACTCAAATGCGGCTGCAACCTCTGTTTACAAATTGTGGAGAGCACCAACCCTCATGTTTTTCTAGCACCTAGTAAAATAAGATTCTCTAGCTACAACTGGGTGGAAGCACCAACTTCCACTTGTACAAGCTTCAACTTGTATAGAGAAGAAAACATGTTTTCCCTAGAACAACCCTACCACCCTTCTTCCTTAGAATTAAACATGTTCAATGCAATATGTAGGAAAACAGATATAACAATGCATACCAACTCTTTTCTGATCTACTTCTAGATTTTCTTATCCACCTTGGTTCCCCTCATTGTCTTTGTTTTGGATATTCTTGAAAGAAATCAGAGTCCTCTTTTATTCTACAATCCCCACTTTGACAATGATCCATGCACCAGCTCTCTTCCTGCAGAGAGTGCTACCTTCTCTTCTTATCTCCCATCCTTTTATAAATGTAAATCTGTAACTCCTTTACATGTTCGTGCGCCTAACAGTCCATTTCCATAACTAATCAAACCGTTGGATTCCTTATGAAAAAAATGGAGTCTAATAATTGAGTAATCATGAATTTATGCAACGCATCTTCACCATTTGGCTTCTTCCGCTATTGTCATTTTCTGCAACTCGGCTTCTTTCACACTTTTTCTTTTTCTGCAAATAAAAGTTTTCTTGCTTAAGCCAATTTCGAGGGTGAAAGATTCCCATCCTAGTTGGTGTTTGGAAAGGCCACTCAGATATTTCATGGAGCTTTACTGGAGTCTTATTTTCATGTGTAAGCTATAGGAAATCATGTGTATTCTTCTATGGCAGCACTCTCTCTCAACTATTTCCATTTTCACACCATATTCATGTCAATGGAGGGATTGCGCTTTGGGTGAGCTATTGATCTCTTTGGGGAATATTATAATGCTCATTATATTATGTTCAGATGTATATTATTTTTATTTCATGTTAAAAATACTCTCGGGTCGAAATGCCCAAAAGAATTCATGTAAAAATGTTGAACAATGAACAAATAGTGTCATTTCCCCACTATCTTGTTGTGAACCATTGTAATGCTGATGATTTCGAATTGGGAGAGCCTTTCATTGTCCATTTCTGATTTTAATCAGTTCAATATCCTCTGTTATTCATTCTCATAAAGTTTCAAGTCGATGTTCCCAAGGTTTGTATGTCAAAATGACTTTTAATGAGCAAACAATGACCATTTCCACTCCATTTTGATATATGCCATGGTAATGCTTATTATTTAGAATGGAGGAATGTATTTCTGATAAATGTATGATATATGGGTTGTAATTAATTTCCATTTCAAGTCTAATTTTCAGTACTTAAGCATTGGAATCCATTTTACTCATTTTTATTGCATTAGGAGAATATTTGGTGCATTTTCCCCAAGGGTCGAAATTGTGACTTGGGAGTTGTTTTGGAAAGAGTCATAACAGCCTGTATAAATTGAACCATGATGCATATGAGAATTTTAAAAGGTCCCTTACACATACCCATCCTCTTTTCATAAATCCAAGTGACTTTGGGATCATTTTTGAATCCATTTCCGGCAATTACCCAAGGGGAATTGGAGCCCCAATTTGCTAGTAAAGACTCTTACTTTGAATAGAACATTAAACAAGTTTGTAGAAGTAATCGGGAGGTCAAAAAAAATAAATGATAATTATATTTAAGTTATATTATCATTCATGTACCTTCATAGAAAATTTGGAAGCATTTGGTTCAATTTGGAGGTCTAGATATCAAAACTAGTTAGAGACAAAATTGTGAAAAAATTGGAAAATTGGGCATTTTAATAAAAATTCCAAAAAGTGGACATTACAGTGGTATCAGAGCATGATGTTGGCACCTGATGTGGTATGATATTTATGAGTAAAATAATTCAGGTACCACCCTTATATATTGTAACCAAAAGTACTTTTGTTGAAGAGGAAAAAAATAAGTAGGAGAAGAAGACAAGTTTTTGGAAACTATGACTAGGCATTAAAAGAGAACCTCATATGATAGTGAGGAGATAATAAAAAGCATGGAACCTATATTTGAAGACATGACCAAGAATATTATGAAATTATTTGAATTTTTGTCTATCCAAAGTTGGGAAAAATATATTGATTTTAAGAAAACCAAGGGGAAAAGTGCATCAGTTTGCTTGAAGGGGCAAAAGGAGGAGACCCATGAACCACCTTGTTCTGAAATAGGTGGAGTAGAATAATCAGTAGATGAAGATGATCAAAATTCACTGCCAAGTGACTCTGAAAAATATGAACAGACATCACATCAGTATGAAGAAGTTTTTATTGAAAATACTGAAGATAATTTTGAGACACATGCTACCTTGGAAATGAAACAAAGAGCATCTGCTAAGGGATGCTTGAACTATGAAGGAGTACCTAATGATGGGTGCTCACAAATCTATGTTGGTTACATAGAGATTAGATTTCAAAATGTTTCTACAAGCCAAAATTCCATTAAACATGAAAATGAAGACCTTGTAGCAGTTGAAGAAGAAACAAGATCAACTTCCCCATCACCACTTGAGCTTCATGAAGCTGATCCAAGCAAGAAGGAAGAAAATGAGGAGGTTCATTTGAAAGAGCCTAATTTTCTTGAAGGGTCCTTAAATATTAATTAAAATAATATCCAAGAGTCCTTTCGAATACTCCATGACACTCAAGCATTGGTATCAAATTCTTGTTGTAGAGCTACTTCCTTGGAGGAGCCATCATTCCTTGAAGACATGGAGAAGATTCAAAGAGCAATGTGCAACATCAAAGGTAATTTAATGTCTTTTATTTTTGATAAAAAAAAATTTCATTGAGCTTATTGAATGGTTACATGAATCCTACTTGAAGAATAATTAAGTTATTGATAAGCTCACAATTCAAAATGAGCAACTTCTTGAAAAGTTGCAAGACACTTGTTTTTCCTCCGATGTTTCAGATTTTCATAAGGTAGATTGCTTGGAGGATTCTCATGACATGATGGATCATGAGAAACATGAAAAATTGCAGGTTCTTGATGTGCTTGAGGATGATAGTGATGAGATCCAATCACTAGTAATGGTGGAAGAGGAACTTGAGTTGCCTCTTGAAAATGGTTACACAATTTTTGAAGAAGTGCATAATTCCACCACCTTGGAACCAACCCATGCAGAAATGTTTTCTTTTTTTAGGGAGGTGCATAATACTACCCCTATGGATCCTTCAAATTATGACAATTTTGCACTTATTGATCATTTGGGTGAGTTGGTTCTTTCTCCTACATCCTACACTTCTAAATTTTGTAGCAGTCATCCTAATGAAGTATGGGTGAAAGGTTTCTTTTTTTATGGTGCCACATGAAGAGCATGGACATTATATTTCTCCTTTTGATGATGGAATTATTAGAGAACCATATTATTTACATTTTCATAATAATCCTTGTTTACATTATGATTATACACATATACATGGGTGCACCTATCATGTTCACTTGAGTCACTTGGAGACTCATGATTTTCCTTGCTCCTTTCCTAGTCTATTTGAAGTAGGAGAAATTCATCCCACACTTGGGTGAAGGGTTATATGATTGAAGAAAATTATTATTGGAAGCAACATCCTCTATTATTGCATGATTATATACATATTCATGGGTGTATTGATGAGACTTATTTGAGACACTTAAAGTCTTCGTGTTTTATTTTCTCCTTATTTGGTTCATGTTTTGGTGGAGGTTCTTCATTCACTTCTTGGATGAAAGAAAAAATATATGATTATTATTTTGATGCATATTACATTATTTGGGAGAAGCATTATAGGACATGGGATCCTCACCTATGTCATTGGAGAAAATTTGATTGGTCACTTGAAGC
>LPNX011154668.1:204845-255821 GCA_001517045.1 Pseudotsuga menziesii | reverse complement strand
TACAGCTCCATATTCAGTCTCCATTGTTGATAATTTGCATGATCAATTGTTAATTGCTGTGAGTGAAATTAATCTACTGCAGGCCTGAATTTCTACAGCATGTATGCACTTGGCAAATGGTAGTCTACTCACTGGGAGGTATAAGCACTTTCATGATTTCTTGGTGAGGCACTTCCTTGATGTACATTATTATTATGTTGGTATATACTTTGATGATATATATTATGCACTCATGATGTTTGGAAGAATGCATACAAGAAAATGGGATCTAGGAATTCTCTTTCCAAATGGTATGGGTTGGAGAGCACTCTTAATTGTTGGAGTGCAATGCAAGCAATGGGACCCTGGGATAGTTTTTAGTCCCATTGATTTCAAGTTCTTTGGGAAACAAGCAGTATGGGAGATGGATTCCCCATTTAATAAGGTGATGTTAATCAAATTAATGCAGCAGCAAGAATGGTGGTTCATCTCTGAAATCTTCATGGAATCTCAAGGACTCAAGGTGTGCAGCTCAGTGGCAACTTCAAATAATCATACAGAAAGCAGGTTCTTCAACAACCATGTTTGAAATTTCTTGAGGACAAGCAATATTAGTAAGGGATGATTTGTAATGTCCCTAATTTTGCATTGGGTCACAATGGAAAAATCACATTTTCGATATTCATGAAAGTTGTCAAATGGATGCTAAAAGTAAAATAATTGCCAAGGAGGAAATCACTAGTTTCCTAGGTTGGGGGTGGAAGCTTTGAGATTTGGAATAAGGGGGATAATAAATGATTTTTAGACATTAGAAGGGGATACATATTTAATAGTGTATCTTATTAAATAAATACAAGAGAAAATGGAAGTGGGAAGCCTAATTTGAATATATGGGGAGCCTAATGTTTTTGGATGGATTATAAGGTTAATATACTTATCCATATACTTCATAGGTCAAATTTAGGATGAATTTTAACTTACATGGGAGAGGAAGAGCCAAATGGGAGTTTCATGGACACTTGGCTAGATTCCCCTTACATTTATGACATCTATGACACCAATGATGGAGATTCTATGATATTTATGACACAAGTTAAATATCAAGGATTAAATACTAACATACTGACATGTTAGGACTGAATAGAGCATATTAGAGGTTGAATTTGGGAGTTGGAGAAGGCCAAGAGGCTCCTACTCAAATTTGGGAGAAGAGGAAAGGTGAAGAGAGAGGCCACATGGCATAGCATGAGCAGCCACACCAATTCGACTTGGATTTGGTTTATGGATGGATATGGAACATTATAATACCAATAATGTTTATAAAATATAGGGATCAGCCATGAGAAGAAGCTTTTGCTCATTTGTGAATTGTGAGAGCTAGTGGATGACCAGTTTTCTTGCTTAAGCCAATTTCGAGGGTGAAAGATTCCCATCCTAGTTGGTGTTTGGAAAGGCCACTCAGGTATTTCATGGAGCTTTAATGGAGTCTTATTTTTATGTTTAATATACAGGAAATCATGTGTATTCTTTTATGGCATCACGTTCTCTCAACTATTTCCAGTTTTCACATCATATTCATGCCAATGGAGGGATTGCGCTTTGGGTTAGCTATTGATCTCTTTGGGGAAGATTATAATGCTCATTATCTTATGTTTTAATGTATATTATATTTATTTTACATTCATAAGACTCTCAGGTATAAATATCCAAAATAATTCATGTAAAAATGTTGAACAATGAACAAATAGTCTCATTTCCCCACTATCTTGTTGTGAACCATTGTAATGCTGATGATTTCAAATTGGGAGAGAATTCCATTGTCCATTTATGATTGTAATAAGTTCAATATTCTCTGTTATTCATTCTCAAAAAATTTCAAGTTTAAATTACCAAGAGTTGTATGTCAAAATGCCTTTTAATGAGCAAACAATGACCATTTCCACTCCATTTTGATATATGCCATGGTAATGCTTATTATTTCGAATGGAGGAATGTATCTATGATAAATGTATGATATAATTACTATAATTAATGTTTATTTCAATTATTTTTTTCAGTACTTAAGCATTGGAAGCCACTTTACTCATTTTTATTCCATTAGGAGAAGATTTGGTGCATTTTCCCCAAGGGTCGAAATTGTGACTTGGGAGTTGTTTTGGAAAGAGTCGTAAAAGCCTGTATAAAGTGAACCATGATGTATATGAGAATTTTAAAATGTCCCTTACACATACCCATCCTCTATTCAGAAATCCAAGTTACTTTGGGATCATTTGTGAAGCCATTTCCGGCAATTACCCAGGGGGTATTGGAGCCCCAATTTGCTAGTAAAGACTCTTACTTTGAACAAAACATTAAAAAATTTTGCAGAAGTAATTGGGAGGTCACAAAACATAAATTAGCATGATATTTAATTTATATTATCATTCATGTACCTTCAGACAAAATTTGGAAGCATTTGGGTCAATTTGGAGATCTAGACATCAAAACTAGTTAGAGCCAAAATTGTGAAGAAATTGGAAAATTGGGAATTTTAATAAAAAATATGAAAAGGAGACATTACACTATGTTTAATTATTTATTTTTGTTTCTCAAATAACCATAAATTATCAAATTTAGTGAAAATTCCCTATTCACAAACCAATTGCACACTCTTGGAGATTAATGAAGGAAATACAAGACACTTTTGTAAACATCATTGAATAATGATAACCATATCGATCATATTCCTTATATAATGTATTAAACATAGTTATTGTGAATTTTTATAAGGTCTCAGAGACATTTCGGAGATTGTAAATCAAGGAGAATTTCAAGTATTTTTATACAACAATTTTTTTAAGAATCAAATAGGAAAAATGGATGTGTAGAAAAGTGGAGAATGTCAAAACACACTCTCCAAATTTAATCACTTAAATTGGCAAATAAATGAACCCTATATGTGTATTTTATTGAATCAAGGTAATTTGACTATCTTCACTAAAATGAAATCCCAACCTTTGATATAAATCTAAATTGAATGACTCAACCTAGAGACTATGTTCTTAGTCTTGCACACCCTTCTACAATTTATATTTTCAATTTGACATATAAAACTTTATATTGTGTACACATAGTCCAAATTTGATTTTATTTCAGGGTAAAAGTCAAGGTTGAGTGCCTCCAAAAAATCTTGGATTCTACGTGAGTTAAATTGGGTGTGCTCATGTGTCATGGAAAATCATGTCGACTTAATATTTGGACCTGATTTTTGTATTGCTAATATCCATAACTTGCATGCTAGTGTGGATCTAATGAAACAATATCTAATATTTTTTAACAAAAACATAAAAATAAGGTCCTTTCTTTGAGTTGAATTCTATTATTCTAGAATATGGTAACAAAACCAAATATTATTCTGAATAGGATTCTATTGATGGTTATGAATTTTAATGTTTATAGACATTTTATAGTAAGAATCCTTTCAAATGAGGTTGTAATAGATACCAAGAAAGTGAGCACATCGTAATAAGTTAATATATACAATGAGGAATTGATATGAGGCTTAATAATTATCATCATGATCCTCTTCTTCACTCAAAAAAACTCATCTTTGGCATGGCCTAGACTAGTTTCCTCAACTTGGATTTCTTCTTGATCAAGGGAAATATATATTTATAGGAGCAAGTATTTGGATATTCAAGGGTATTTTCTTTAGGGGTTGACTTATTAGAGCTATCTTTTCTATCATTAGATTCTTCTTCTTTTTCATTGAATGAATATTGTTGTTATGTAACTGCAATGTAACAAATAATCAAGATAAAACCATATTATTATATCAAACAATTAGTTCATTCTAGCAACAATGAAAAACAGCTTACCAAAAATAACCAAAGAAAATGTGTAGAAAAATGTTATAACCAACCGGAAACAAAATTAAAGCTACATTGAAACTATAAAGTGAATCCATTTCAAATGGAAACAAAAATAAATGCTTTACCACGAATGGTCTATCCCAAAATGACGCTAAACTTTATGTTTCTCAAAGTCGCTAAATATAATTCTCCCGTCAATGCAATCAAGTGAAACTTCACAATGCAAAAAACAAAATTATAAAATTTACCTACAACATATAGATCAATAGATCAATAGGAAGGTGTGTAGCAAGTTTATTCCTAAAGATTGTAAGTGGGTGCTTACAAAAGGGATGAGTAACATTTTTTTGTTTGTGAAAGTAAGCATTTGTAAAGTGGTTTTCTCCCATTTTTGTTTCCACATCAAATCTTTGTGTCCTATGTAATGCTAGACTATTTATGTTTGTATTGAATCCATATGATAAATAGAGTAATAAATGACGAAGTAAAAATTAGCAAACAGTCTCAATACTAATTCACCCCCTCTAAATATTGACTAGTGTGGGAACAATTTGTCACTCGACCAAGTTCTGTCAAAACAGATTAACCACTGGAAGGAAGATCTTGAGCACATATGGCTTGTCAGGAATTTGGTCTCTACATGGAAAAATATATTTTTCTCAATGGAACAGATATCTATTATGGAGTATAAATATGAAGGCATATATGATGGCACTGGGGTATGATGTTTGGAACTTAGTTATCATTCGTTACACAGCCTCAAGAATTCCACTAACATATACAATGGCAAAGGAGTCAAGTGAGAACAATACAAAATCAATGGATGTTGTTTTGAATGGATTATGAAATTACGAGAAATCCAAAGTGCGATAGGGTATGTCATCTAAAGAGATTTGGGACAAGCTACAAAATATTTAAACAAAGGAATCCCTTGTCATAATCCTGAAAACAAATCCTATTGATCAAGAACATGAAGACAATCAAAAGAAATATACATAAAAAGAAGAAAATTTTGAAACATATGAAGGAGTTGGTCATGAAGGAGGACTTATTTGTGATCTAAATGAAATATTAAAGCTTAGAAGAGAGAACATGTTACTAAAGGATAAACTATCACAAATCCTTGAAGTTAACGAATGAATAATTGTTAGTCAAAACATTCAAGTTGAAAAAGTAGAAGAGACAAAGAGAATTGAAGAAATTTTGAAATCCTGGCTAAAAGAAAAGGAAGATTCTTACAACAATCTATAATATGAAATAATTTATCTAAGAGAGGAGTTGAAAAATTCAAATACAAACATGAAATTTGAAAAGAGATCTACAACTCTATATGAAATCCTAACTATTAGAGGTCGCCATTTGACAAGATTGGTCTTGGATATGGTAAGAAGAAGGAATTTGTTGAAGAAGACTCAACCTCCTTAAAACAATTGAGTGAAGGAAAGACAAAGAGCTATCCTAATGTGCTCAAAAATATTTTCAAGGCTAAGGAAAATAGGAGGGAAAAAAAGGATGTTCTAGAGGAGACAAATCTTCATCGCAAAGACAAAATCAAGAAGATATATCCATAAAAATGGAATCATACAATGGCAGGTGCCAAAAATATTTTTTTGACTATTGTTATTCTTGCAATGGTTTTGGTCATAAAGTTGTAGGTTGCAGAATAAATGAAAAAAGTGACTATATGGGAACACCAATAGAGATTCCTATGGGTTATCAAGAATAATTCACAACTTTTGTTCCCCTTTGTTGAATTATAACATTATATGTTATAAATGCAACAATTGTGGGTATATAACTTGGTTCTGCAAAAGTGGAAGTGATAGTTTCTTTATAAAAAAAAATACCTTTTCAAAACAAAGGAAAGAATCCACAAAAGTGTAGAGAAGGAAGCAGGAGAAAAATGTAGAAAAGAAGGAAGAATGTGGACAAACAATATATGTTGAAAATGGATGTTCAAGTCACATGACCAGAAACCAAACCAAGTATCTCATTCTAAACAAAGACAACAAAGGAAATGCAGTGTTTGAAAGAAGAGGCTCTCTTAAACTTAATGATGAAATAGAGATTATTTAGCATGCTAAAGATTTGAAAGATAATCCTATCAGTTTTAACAATTGATTCTCAATGTGCAAAATAAAGAAGACCTCATAGAAAATGAGGTGTAGTTTGGAAAATAAAGAATAGAAAAGTCATAACTTTAGTTATTCTTACAGGACAATCTATTTAGATGGTTCACAAGCAATCCATGCTATAGAATTGAAAGAGGGGTACTAATGAAGGGTTATCAATAGAAAGTTGGTTCCAAGGATTCAATAATGACAGATGAGGATATATCTCAAAGAAAATAGAATTGTGATCAAATACATCACCATATGAAGGTTGAAAGACATATAATGTTGGTTTCTTAGAAAAATGATAGCTAGTTCTGGAATTGAGAGAAGATCAGTCCTGAATGATGCCTGAATTGGGATCTACAAATGCAAAGATAGTTGGAAATATTTACAAAGAAATAATTTAAAAAATTTCCCTCATAAGTAATGGAGTACCACCTACTATGATGATTTCATGGGTTGAATTAACACTTGCGATTTACGATTATATAAGGAAAACTTTGAAGATGTTTGAACGACACTAGGAAGAAGACTTGTATGTTATAGATGTTACAAGGCTAGGGAAAAAATGTGTCATTATAGAGTTCTATTTATGGAGACCTAAAATATATGATTTGGTTTGTGAATTAGCATGGACCAAAATAGCCTTAAAGTTTTGGAGTGTGATATTTTCCTTGCATCGTGATAATCAAGTGAGAGGGTCTATACTTTCCATGGAAATCTATAAAAGACACAATCCTATGCAAAGGAAATGATTAAGTATGGAGTCAAATGAAGTGTTTATTCTAGTAATGATGAATATGGGAATGTGTGGACATTGAAGGTAGTTGGAAGGACAACAAAAGAAAACTCTAAAGTAGGTATTATCTATATTGGAATGGTGAAGGAAGGTATTTATTGAATGCACCATAATGGTCATGACAATGAAACATGTGAGTATGTTGAGTAGTTGTTAGTGGTGATGTCAAAGGACATTGATTAACATGAATTTGCCAAGAGGATCCTAGAAATGAAGAATAAGGAACATTCTCCTCCCATATATCCAAAAAAGGTTCGTGTGAGCTATCAAAAGCTCCTAAAATGTTATGTGTTGAATGAACTTCATCTTAGGCCTTCAAAGGCTCAAAAGAAGAAACATTTGTCTCGTTCCCTATAAGCCATAAAATATTTCTAGACAACTAAGCTAGATTGGGAAGAGGTTGGGCGTTGAGTTTGCAACCATGGTTACAATATGTTGAATATTCTTTGATTTATCTTCATAATGATCACAATTATAATTTGAATCTTGTGAGAGACACTCACAACTAAGAAGCATGGTGTTCAAATTGGAGGTTTAATGATGTATGGAGTTCTTCATATGAAAATATACAAACCTGATGTTGAACAACAATGT
Organism: Pseudotsuga menziesii; assembly: GCA_001517045.1. Taxonomy (NCBI): domain Eukaryota; kingdom Viridiplantae; phylum Streptophyta; class Pinopsida; order Pinales; family Pinaceae; genus Pseudotsuga; species Pseudotsuga menziesii. The sequence goes on along the minus strand of LPNX011154668.1, from coordinate 248,484 downwards.
GTTAATCTGATAAAAGACGAATTAAGGAAGGATGTGGACCATGAAAGACACAATATTGAATTCCTTATTAGTGAGATCAAATTACATACCAAGTTGTATCTCAAACGAACTTTGGAAATACTAATATTTACATAATATCTATTAATGATGGGAAAATGATAAGGAAAAAAGGGATTTTTTAATAAGAAGACAACAGAAGAATATGTTCCATAGAAAAACTCTTTCAACTTTCAACCATCAATGTTAGAGAAAATTGGGTAGCTTGTCGTAAAGTAGTGAAAAATCCATGAAGTTGGTTGGTGAAAATCATGGCCTCCACATATCAAGTACTATATTTGAAATAAGTATGGCATTAAGTACTACATCCATATCCAATGGTAGTGATGGTTCTTCTATAGCTTACAAGAAAAAAAATAACAAAATGTGAAAAAGAATTGACTGGAATGATGTCAATATAGCTCATGATACCTCGGGTAAATGAAGGTATGGTGTGGGAACCAATACATGTTGTGAACTTGATTGGTATAAGCATTGATAAAGGAAAGCTGGAAATGTTATAAGATTGTTGATTCTCTACTTGAAAAGAAGAAAAAATTGCTAAAGTATTCATCTGGTCACTAAACAACTTCAAAGCAAGCACAAAACTAGGGGGTTTGTCTCTTTGCCATTGTTTTCAAAGGAGGATAGTAACAGTAGAAGAAAAATGCATAAGAGGATGAAAATCAAGGAGAATAAATATAGGGGGAGTTACTTAAGAAAGATATAATAAAGAAAATAAATCACAATCTAAAGGGAAGTAGCACAGTAAGAAGGAAAGCATAGAATTACATATTTCATAGAGAAAGAATAGTCTAGAAAATAATACTTGAGTTGAATTTTACTAGGTTTCCATCAATGAAAAATGCAGATATTATTGAAGTATGGTTGTAATTGAGGCCATGAGATATTGTTGGAATCATCTTTGGTGTCATTGATGTCGAGGCATTTGAAGTATGGTTTCCAAATTACTTGAATACATGCATCTTAGCATTGCAGCTGCCAATATGTTTGTCTACCAATAAGTTTATCTATAGGAATGGGCACTGGAAACAATGTCATGATCAGCTATGTGACCAACTATCCTCTACTATCCATATGTAAAAGAGAAAAATCCATAATTATAGGAACTTGGAATTTCTATAGGAAAATTGTATTATGATCATATATGGTCCAGTGGAGTAATGAAGAAGGTAAATTGGTTGGATTTTGTTGGTGTTGAATAAATATCTGTGATATAAAAGTGTGATAGCCCTATTTTGACCACCACGATTGATCCAATTCCCAAGAATACTTAAATCAATGATCATATTGGTCTAAAGGAAAGGTAATTGAGCCCAAAACTTGACGGTCATGCTCTAGGTGGGATATTACTATTTACTTCTTCCCAAACATGAAAAGAATCTTGAACTATAGGAATTCAAAATTCTTATAATAACTTGTCTATAATTCCTTTGAAAACTTATGAAATTGTTTTAACAACAAATTTGATGTAGCTGAATAAGAAATACTTTTTCCACATTTTTCTTGGCCATGATGGGTCCATAAATTTCACATCAATATTTTTTAAAACTATTTGGATAGAAAAAGAACGTTTATGCGATCGTCAACTCGTAAATTCTTAAATCAAATGGGTCCAAAAACACACACATAGGTCCACAAGAGAATATATATATTAGCAAATTAAAATTGAGAATGTAGTGATGTGAATAATGTATGGGTTTTCTAGAGATAAAATTAATAAGGATTAAATTTTGGGTTTAATTACAGGTGCACAAATCGAAGGTGGAGTTCTAGACTTTATTATAGGTTATAATTGTCAAAAGAAGCACTGAGTATGACAATTAACTAAGTAAGATGGTTGAAGGACTGGATAGTATGAGAGATTCGATCTCGGTAATCCATGAATGGAAATATTTAAGTTATGATCTTTGAAAAGAGAGAAGAAATGTCATTTTGTAGAATGGTTTGGGTTTGAAATTTCAAATAGCATTTTAAAGCGTAAAATATCTTAGAATTGAAGGAAACAAATTAGAATGTGATTTGTTCGGGGATTACAAGTTATGGAGGAGTGTGTGATTTCTAAGTATACGAAGTATAAAATTAAATATCCGGGCATGAACTTGGCCGGAATATGAAGCTTTGGATATTACACATACAACAAATTAATTGTTAAGGTTTTGTGCCTTAATTTTTAACTTGGTGAAAAATACCATCGTGAAATTAAACCACTAATTTTCTTGAATCCATGAAGATTATAGAAACTAAACCACTAATCACCAAGATTGACCATTGTTAGCCATCTTTTTGTAAGTAATCACCCATTGGGGATTTGAACTCATGACCTTCCATTTACAATTTCTCATCTCAATTACTCATTACCAATTTATGTAACCCCCATGGGAACCATTGTTAACAATATTGACTAAGTAGATTATATGAAATATGATTCATTATATTAACTACGTCAACCACTAACATCAAATTTCTTAATTTAGTAACCTCTTTATAAATAACCTTAATAATCCAATATTAATCATTTTATTAATAGTAATATTAGAGATAATTGCTCACTAAGAGGGGGGGTGAATCAGTGGTTTCTAAAGCTTAAACCATTTTCAATATTTAAAGTATTATTACTGATTACATATTTATAGTTATGATAATGCAGCAAGTATTCCAAAAGTAATGATAATCATCAATCACATACATATAATAGAGACAAAGAAATGTTCATATTTATTTGAGCACCTGCTCAAATGTGGCTGCAACCTCTGTTTACAAATTGTGGAGAGCACCAAGCCTCATGTTTTTCTAGCACCTAGTAAAATAAGATTCTCTAGCTACAACTGGGTGGAAGCACCAAATTCCACTTGTACAAGCTCCAATTTGTATAGAGAAGACAACATGTTTTCCCTAGAACCACCCTACCACACTTCTTCCTTAGAATTAAACATGTCCAGTGCAATATGTAGGAAAACAGGTATAACAATGCATACCAACTCTTTTCTGATCTACTTCTGGATTTGCTTATCCACCTTGGTTCCCCTCATTGTCTTTGGTTTGGATATTCTTGAAATAACTCAGAGTCCTCTTTTATTCTACAATCCCCACTTTGACAACGATCCATGCACCAGCTCTCTTCCTACAAAGAGTTCTACCTTCTCTTCTTATCTCCCATCCTTTTATAAATGTAAATCTATAACTCCTTTACATGTTTGTGTGCCTAATGGTCCATTTCCATAACTGATCAAACCGTTGGATGCCTTATGACAAATAAGAAGTCTAATTGTTGAGTAATAATGAATTTATGCAACGCATCTTCGCCATTTGGCTTCTTCGGCTATTGTCATTTTCTGCAACTCGGCTTCTTTCACACTTTTTCTTTTTCTGCAAATAAAATTTTTTGTAGTCATGTTTCTGTAGTTCTGGTTCCGCAGTACTGGTCCTACGCCAATCATCCCACACCATTGATCTTCTTTGAGCTCTTCATGATCATTTATCTGAGAAGAGAATTAGATATCGGATATGTGATTTTTTCATATATCATTCTATGATTTTTTCTTTCCACATTTCGTCCATCCTTTTCCACATGACTTCTTTCGCACTGTTGATTTCATGCGGCCTCTCTACTGACCATTGATCTGAAATCAAACACTTTCTTTTGCACATCATTTTCTGCAAATTCAATCCACATCGTCGATTTCTTGTGCAACATTTCCCGATCATCAATCTTAGATCCGGTGCGGGTTGCGGATCCAAGATTTTCAAAGTTTGTTTAAACAAATTCAGCAGTTTTAGCTTTTCTCCTTCCTCCTGCAAAACTCCGTCTGCGTCATCAATTTCTTGTGCACCCTTTCCAGATCACCGATCTTAGATATGGTGCGGGATGCAGATCTAGGATTTTCAACATTTGTTTAAACATATTCCAGACATCCAACTTTCTTCCTTCTTCCTACAAAACTCCTTCTGCTCCATCGATTTCTTGTGCAGGTTCACTCCTAACTGTCGTATCTGTTCATCAGATTATATTTCAAAATTTGCATATTTTCTCCCGAATGTTGATTTCTTTTGCGAGTTCATACCTGGCCATTGGATCTATCCATCACAATAATTTCACGTCCAGTCTCTATGTTAACTCACCTCCTATTTCAACGAGTGAAATGATTGATAACCCTTGGATCTGGGTCCACACAAATTTACGATGGACTCCAAATGTTATAGATCATATTACATTAAAATTTCCCTCACAGCCTGATTGTTAACTCACCTACTAGTTGAATCCACAAAATCGTTGAGGACTGTCAGGTCTAGATCGACGGTGGACTTCAAATACCATAAGGAGGACTTCATAAAAAAATTGCACAAGTCATAATTTTATTAATCCACGGTAGTTCTCCTAGTGAAATCACTGTTAGTTGTTGATCTACTTCCACGATCAACCTCGTCCATTGATCATGATCTTCTTGGAAATTAGTTTCAGATCTCGCAAATCAATGTCATTTTTATTGTCCTCTCTCTTTCAACCAATAAAATTCCTTATGTCCATTGATCTTTGCATCTTCAGATCTCCACCACATGATCTGCATTCGTCCAAGTCCTCCGCTGATATGGACCATATGCTTAGAACTATGTTTTCGTTAATGACAACTATATCACACTTTGATCTATTTCCATATGATCGCAAAACCTCTAGCAATATCCCCCTTTGGCATTGATGGCAACCTTCAAATTCTAGATTCACTTTGTACTTGTAATCATCAATATCTTTATCATATGTAACAAACAACTTCTCCTCCTTTGACATCAATGTCAAAGAAGACTTTATAGCACATCTCCCCCAATCAAAGTGAACAAGTTATTTGGAATAAGATATGAGACCTAGATTCTGGCGTAGGTACTCAAACTGTGTATTTTGTAAGGGTTTAGTGAAGATATCAACAATATGTTCTGTAGAAGGAATAAAATTCAATTGAACCATTATGTTTGTAACTTGGCCCCTTAAGAAGTGGTACTTAATAGGTATGTGCTTAGTCTTGGAATGAAGGAATGGATTTTTGGACATACTAATGGCACTAGTATTATCACACTAGAGAGGAATGGGATCAACATATTTTACCTCCAGGTTTTCCATTGTCTGAATCATCAACAAGTGGAAGCAGCAATGTACTCAGCTTCTGTAGTGGATAAATATATCATTCCTTCCTTTTTACTCACCCATGAAACTAAAGAGTCTCCCACGAAGAATGCACCTCCACTTGTGCTAGTTCTTTTGCCCAAACAATTTTCCCAATCAGCATCTGAATATGCAGTTAACAGAAGATTCTGTTTTCTAGGATACCATAAACCATAAGTCATTTTTCCCTTTAAATATGTAAATATCCTCTTAAAATCCACCAAATGACTTTGCTCTGGAGCAGACTAAAATCCACCTACCATTCCAACAGCTTACATTATATCAGGAAAATATGTTGTGATGTATAAGATACTTCCTATCATTGACCATTATGTCTTCTGATCAACATCGGGTGATGGATTAACCTTACTCACTTTACAACCAACAACCATAGGTGTACTAATAGGTGGTGAATCTTCAATCTGAAATTTATTTAACATCTCCTTCAAATACTTCCCTTGGGAGAGAAATAATCCTTCAGGACTCTAGATAATGTGAATACCAAGAAAGAATAACATTTCTCCTATAATTCACATCTCAAAATCAGATTGCATGGAATTAGAAAACCACTGCATAGAAGAATAATACATACACCAAAACTACTAATAGATTATCACCTTCAAATTTGATATACAAGTTACTGTCAACATTACCTTTTCTGAAACTTTTGTCTTGTATATATTTATTCAGTCTATAGTACTAGGCTCTTAGTTCTTGTTTCAATCCATATAAATCCTTCTTCAATTTGCAAACATTTTCAGGATTGTTTGTTAGTTGGAACCCTTTAGGTTGCTCTATATAAACTTCTTCTTGTAGATATCCATTGAGAAAAGTTGATTTAACATCCATCCGATACACTTTGAAGTTCTTATGAATGGCATAAGAAAGACACATTCTAAAAGATTCCAATCTTTCCACTGGTGCAAAGGTTTCATCAAAATATTGTCCCTCAACTTGTGCATATCCCTTATGGACCAATCGGGATTTATTCCTCACAATCATGTCCTTGTTCATTCATCTTTTTTTTAAACACCCACTTGGTGCCTATTAAATTTTTATTTGCAGGTCTAGGAACCAACACCCAAGTATTATTCTTCTCAATCTGATCAAGAACTTCATTCATGGCTTTAATCCAATCTTCATCCTCACTGGCTTCTTCAAAATTCTTAGGTTCCATCATAGATAGGAAAGAAATTTTATATTGTTCTAAAGCTTTAATCAACTTCCTTCTTGTCTGAACTCCTTTATCCTTGCAACAATTATGCTTCTCTAGACTTGTCTTCAATCTATCACAGTTAGGTCATCTGTCTTCCCATGGTCATCATCAGTCTGTTGCTCTAGAAAAATAGAAATAACTGCAGCCAAAATTCCTCAATCATGTGACTGTCATCTTCAGTTTGTGTTTACACACAGGTCTGCTATATACTTTGGTTGCCTTGTATATTTTCAACAAATATTATCATGACAGTACTTCCAGCTACTCTTAAGGAATGAATTAATCATCTAGTAAATTCATAAAAGGTATTCATGCATCAAAATCATCCCTTCGCTTTATTTGCTTCAACTAGAGAGAGTCCATGAGATCACAAAAAATTAATCTTGCTCCCCCTATCAATCAACACTCTTAATTTGGGTTCCTTTGTCTTGTCTCCTTCTATCAAATGCATCATCTGATATGAATCTTGTCTCAATTATTTATCTAGATCAAAAGATATATCTACAAATATAAAAATGAAATATGTTGGCCACTTAACAATGCTACTAGGCTTACTATATATCAAGCTCACCTCAGTCACCCTTCATTTGTTATTAACAACAGTTGTATCTTGTTCCTAAGTCTTCTTCTCCATTCATCATACTATTCATATATGAGATTGTCTTTTCTTTATATTAAAATCCTTCACAAACTGCATACAAACGTCTTCATACTTCATCCTTCTTCTCCTAATTATCATTCTTGTTGCCACAGAGATTAACTTATTCTCTCAAACTTACTATTGTTTTAACTTATAATATACACCACTTCATGGTTTGAAGCTTGAGATTGAACCACTGAATATTAGAAGATACGCCTTCAATTTATTCCAACAAATATACCTCTGATTTACCAAAATTCATCCATGTCTACCTTCCTTCCTTCTGTTAATGTTTGCAATCTGATCCTAGGACCTGTTATTTTACTTGGAATAGTCATCCATTTTCCTTGAGTCCATCCTCCAATTTCATGGACTCAAGATGTATCAAGGTCTTTGAAATACCTCAAACAAAACATTCTTTTTCATACATACCTAAGAATGTCTTTGGTTGTGATCATTTATCCTTTGGTATCCAAATATTTTTGCATTACGCTTCTTCCAAGATTCATCTACTTTCCTTGTTGATGAATATGAAGGACTCCTCATGGAATTTCTTCTTGTACTTGCACATGCTTGGGATTTATGACCAAAGCCACAATAGGTGAAACATCTCAATGTGTGAAAGTTAGCAGCAAAATGTCCGATTTGGTCACATGTCAAGCACCTAATTGTGTTACTTTGAATTCCAACACTTCTTCTTCCATGGAGTGTGCATTCCATAGCTTTGTGACCAAAACCACTACATGCATAGAAAAAACCATTAAAATTATTTTCATACCTAGAATTAAATGGTCCCTTATGTAACATAGACCTTTTTGTTGATTATATCCTTCTTGATCCTTGTTGATCATGACACTTTTCTCTACTGTGTTTATGACTTCTATATTTCTCTTCAATTTTTTTTGAGATGGTTGGGGACTTTCTCCTTCTTTAGAATTATTATTTGACTGGTCAAATCCTATCCGGGTCTTGTCATGTGGATATCTCTGATGGTTGAGAATGTGATCCAAGATCATAGAACCTTTTCCAAACTTTGTCATACTTATTAATTCATCATTTCCCTTCACCAAACTTTTTAAAGAAAGAATTTTGTGTTTCTGTCTTTGGCAGATTTCAACTTTCATATTCAGTTTCCTTCTTAGATCTTCTTCAAGGTTGTTTTCAATTTTTATTATCAAGCCTTGACATTCCAAGGGTATCCTTCAATCTAGCTAGGCTTGTGATGAAGGCATGGCTCTGATACCAATTGTTAGACACAATGGCTCACTGAGAGGGGGGCTGAATCAATGGTTTCTAAATCTTAAACCATTTTCAATATTTAAAGTATTATTACTAATTATATATTTACGGTTATGATAATGAAATAAGTATACCAGAAGGAATGGTGATCATCAATCACATACACATAATAAAGACAAGCAAATATTCATCTTTATTTGAGCACCTACTCAAATGAGGATGCAACCTCTGTTTACAAATTGTGGATAGCACCAACCCTAATGTTTTTCTAGCACCCACTAAAATAACATTCTCCAACTACAACTGGGTGGAAGCACAACTTCCACTTACACAGGATCCAATTTGTACAGAGAAGAAAACATGTTTTCCCTAGCACCACCTTACCATCCTTGTTCCTTAGAATTAAACATGTTTAATACAATATGTAGGAAAACAAATATAACAATGCATACCAACTCTGTTCTGGTCTACTTATAGATTTTCTTATGCACTTTGCTTCCCCTCATTGTCTCTATTTTGGATATTCTTGAAAGAACTTAGAGTCCTCTTTTATTCTGCAATCCCCACTTTGACAACGATCCATGCACCGGTTCTCTTCCTGCAGAGAGTGCTACCTTCTCTTCTTATCTCCCATCCTTTTATAAATTTCATTTTGTAACTCCTTTACCTATTCGTGCGTCTAAAGTTCCATTTCCATAACTAATCAAATCGTTTGATGCCTTATGACAGAAAAGGAGTCCAATCATTGAGTAATCATAGGTTTCTGCAACACATATTCGCCATTTGGCTTCTTCCTCTATTGTCATTTTATGCAACTCGCCTTCTTTCACACTTTTTCTTTTTTTCTGCAAATCAAATTTTTCGTAGTCCTGGTTCCGTAGTTTTGGTTCCACAGTACGGGTTCCGCATCAATCATCCCACAACATTGATCTTCTTCGAGCTCTCTGTGACCGTTGATCTGAGAAGAAAATTGGATATTGGATATGTGATTTTTTCATATATCATTCTACGATTTTCGCTTTACACATTTCGCACATCCTTTTTCGCATTACTTCTTCCACACCATCTACTTTGTGTGGCCTCTCTACTGACCACTAATCTGAAATCAAACACCTACTTCTGCACATCCTTTTCTACAAATTCAATCTATGTCGTTAATTTCTTGTGCAACATTTCTCAGTCGTCGATCTTAGATCCACTGTGGGTTGCGGATCCTAGATTTTCAAAGTTTATTTAAACAACTTCAACAGTTTTTGCTTTCTTCCTTCCGCCTACAAAACTCCTTCTGCGCTGTCGATTTCTTGTGCACCCCTTCCCGACCGTCGATCTTAGATCCTGTACAAGATGTGGATCTCGGGTTTTCAACATTTGTTTCAACATCTTCCAGACTTCTTGATTTCTACCTTTTTCCTGCAAAACTCCTTCCGCACCGTCAATTTCTTATGTGGGTTCACTCCTGACTGTCAAATCTATTCATGAGATTATCTTTCAAACTTTGTGAATTTTCTCCCGACCGTTGATTTATTTTGCGATTTCATACCTGACCGTTGGATATATCCATCACAATAATTTCACGTCCAACCTCTGTGTTAACTCACCTCCTATTTCAACGAGTGAAATAATTGATAACCCTTGGATCTGAGTCAACATAGATCTACGACAGACTCCAAATGTTATAGAGCATATTACATTAAAATTTCACTCCCAACCTGAATGTTAACTCACCTACTAGTTGAATCCATGAAATCATTGAGGACCGTCAGATCTAGATCGATGGTAGACTTCAATTACCATAAGGCTGATGTCATAAAAATTTTGCGCACATCAAAATTTTATTAATCCATGCTAGTTCTCCCAGCGAAATTGTTGTCAGCTGTTGATTTGCTTCCACGATCAACCTCGTCCATTGATGATGATCTTCTTGGCGATTAGTTTTCGATCTCCCAACTCAACGCCTATTTTATCTTCCTCGCTCTTTCAACCAACGAAATTCCTTATGTTCGTTGATCTTTGCATCTTCAGATCTCCATCACATGATCCACATTCATCTAAGTCCTCTACTTATATTGATCATATGCTTATTGTGGCTAGGGTTTTACCCCTAGCTTGTGCGAATGAGCACCTACTAAGGAGAATGGATTCCTTAGTAGCAGTTCAATAATATGTGAAATAAAAGATGCTAAACAGTAATAAAAATTAATCTAAACATGTTCATGAAGCAAAACAGCAAAAAGTAAAGAATGTTTTTTTATTGATCTGACCTCCAATGTGGAGGTTGGTGAAGCCTGTTGTGCTGATATGAGAGGTTTCTTCGAGCTCCAGCTACTCCTTCTCTTTCTCCAATGGTGGAAATGGGCCAAAAGGGGCTCTCACGGTGAAAGTAGCTCAATGGTGAGCTAGGGTTTCAAGAGCAATTTTGGCAGAGACAGGATACTTGTGATTGTGGATGTGAAATAAGGGGTCTCCATCACTTATTTATAGTGGTGGAGTGCCGGTTTTAGGGTTAGGGTTTCAACTGTTTAGGGTTTCAGCTGTTTAAGGTTTTTTCCTCCTTTTCCTCATTATTTTATATTTTTTCTTCTTTTTTGGAGATTTTTTCTTTTCTGGAGGAATTTTGGATATTTTTAAAGAGGGTTTTATGGCCTTTTGGAGGCATTTTAAGCCTTTTGGAGGCTTTTTAGATGGTTTTATGGGTTTTTGATGGAAATATGGTAGGAAAATGGACAAATGAGCCATGTAATGGGGTAGATGAGGTAGTGAACCCTTTTTGGGTGTTAACAGATTGCCCCATGATGTGCGAGGGCAGGAGCTCATCGTATGGCCGATGGACATCATAAGTCATATTCATTTTTCCTGGGGTGTGGAGAAGAGAAGGAACCAACTGAAGCCCGGAACGTCGATCTCGAACCAACTGCAAGGACTGAAAAGTACATAACCTTAATAATGGATGAGGAATCATCTGATCATCTGGACGAGGCGGGCATACCCATGCTCATATCAAGATACATAAAAATAACTGTGAGGCCCGAAAAGAGGGACCTGTAGGATGCATAGAAATCCACTGTGTATATCATAAGGGTCCAGAAGGGACACAAATCTGGAACATACTGCTGGGATGACCATGTCTGAGCTGAACAAATGATGCACTGGAATGACAGCAGTGCTACTGAATGTGGTTCCAAAGGAACTAATGAGCTGCTGGATCAAAGTGACAATGGTCATACTTGCAATGGTACACTGATCTGGAACCAAACTGGGTACTCAAGGAAGCATGGAACTGGATGGCTTCCGAATACAATCGCCAACGCAGCTCGGACATCCACGGGAACATATAACTGGTCATTCCAAAGTGACTCACCAATGTGCTAGAGTCGAGGGAAATCCGGGGTCTTCGACACATAATGGAAAGGATATACATCCTGCGCGATTCTCAATGATGCGATTAAGGTGCTAAAGTCGAGCATGTGAGAAACAACTATTCGGAGAGGCAATGATGATTCCTCCCAAAATGGTCCGTAGGCACTCACCACAGATGGTGATGGGTCCAAGGCGCAGGGGCCTCTAGGTCTATCCTCTGGAATAGAGGGGCTGTCGTCGACAGAGGGAGACCTGCAACTATCAAGGCAATGATGTTTCCTTGACAGGAGCGCGAGGTGAAAAACCGAACTGTGATAGTACTGATGGTAGGAGTAATAAACTGGGGGGAATAACTGGGCAAGTAAAGTGGGTGGACTCAAACTTCCTTTGTTCAGAGTATGATGGCGGGGATGATCGGGCAGCATATGATACTAACTGGTGGTAAAGGGATCATAGCGGTATAGGATCTGAGGGTGAATGGGCTGAGGGAGACTCAAGCTGTGGTAAAATGGTAGGAGATTGTAGAATACTCTGTACAAAGGCGACCTGATTGGGGGTGCTGCCAAGAGGATTGATCATAGCGCCAAGAGGCGCGGGGGGACTTCTTCATGGGTTAGGGAACTAGAAGAAGTGTGGATATAAAATGGTACTGTCATGTGGATTTTACGAGCCCAGGACAGTTCATGCTCGTGGTTGCTTTCAATTTTAAGGAGTCTAAAAGAAAATAAGAAGACTCTGAAGTAATAGAATGGTACTTCCGTGTGGATTTTACGAGCCCAGGACAGTACATGCTCGTGGTTGCTTTCAATTTTAAGGAGTCTGAAAGCAAATAAGAAGACTCTGAATTAATGGCCAGGCAAGGAGGAAGTGTTCAATCAAGGAACATTTATGATGATCAGGACTGAGGGTGGGGGGGAACACTGGTGGGCCTCCTTGCGGGGTGAATGAATGGTGGAAAAATAACGAAACATTTCCAGTATGACAGGAGTGGATGGCTCATGTAAAAAGTGTGAAATAATCTGATGACGGCCGATGTGGCGCGCAAATCGATGCGGCAAGGTGTAGGGACGCAATGTTGAAATTGTACCAAGTGAGAGCGAGAAATGATCTCAAGCATCATCATGAGCTCGGAAAAATGAATCCGGCGATATAAAAAGTGTTAAAAACGGAGAGCGGCCGAAGTGGCGCACAAACCGAGGCGACTATTGGTATCGAAAAAATGGGCAAAAAAGATGTAGCAAAAAATAATGCAACGAGGTGACCATCGTGATGGTCTCGTCGTGCTGATTCCAATGGTGGAAATGGTTTGAAAGGGGCTCTCAAGGTGAAAGTAGCTCAAGGGTGAGCTAGTTTCTCAATCTCTGCTTTGACAGCTAGGATTTTTGAGGGATGAATGGGATGGGGGTACATCAGGCCATGTGTTAATGTGGTGCTCTATAATGGCAGGGTCAAGACCGGGCATTTCGGTATAGGACCAGGCAAAGACATCACGGAATTCTCTGAAGAGTTTTTTGTATTCCTCAATCTCTTGTTCACTGCAAGAGGCTCCTAAAGTGATGAGTTCAGGGGTGCTTCCTAGGGCCGCGATATCAATTTGGATGACAGGTGAGATGTTGGCCATGTTACCCTCTTCGAAGGCGTCAGGAGTAGGGATAGGGTCCTTGAACTAGTCGACCTTGTGGGGAAGGAAGTCTTTGGATTCAACGGCAAATTGGGTAGCAGTGTTAGAGAAGGATACCTCTGGGAGGAAGTAGGAAAGATGGTGCATGTCATCCCAAGGATAATCCGGGGCAGTGAGAGCCTCGAGAATCTCCTCATCCGTACGGAATGTTTGTGTCGTCAAATCGGTTGACGAAGGGGTAGTGGTGGAAGAGATCATATAAATGGTATTAACCTCTTCGGAAGAGGAAGAGTCCGGGGGGTGGATCTCCACAATGGTGGGTGGTGCCGTCTCAAGATCCAGATTGTTCATTTAAAAGAGAGCTGCTCTGTACTCGGGGAGATCAGGACAGTGATGTGAGTAATTCCCGTAAACACCGCATAGGGCACAGGATTGGTTAGTGCACAGGGATTTGTCGCGAGGCTTAGGGGATGAATCTAGATGGACAACCGGGATAGTGGGGTCGTCGTCAAGCATTTGCATGTACTCCTGTAATGCCGGTAACTAAGGACATAGGTGAGTCGCATGGCCCAACTCATCGCACAGCGCGCATTTGGGAGGAGCACGAAACACAGGGGGGTTTTTGACTGTCTTAGGAGGTGGGACAGCAGTGTAAGGTTGGGGGCCTCTGCCCCCAGTGGGTTTGGTAAGAGGAGGGGGGGTTTCATGGAGGACGACGGGGTAGCGATACCGGGAGGTGGTTGACTAGTAGTGACAATGGGTTGCACCGGTTGCAGGATGACATTTGGTGTCGGCAGGGGAATGGGAGGCGAAAGATACCAAATGGGTAATCCTAATGTTAACCCCGGGAGGCTGAGGGTAGCCATGACTGGGGCGCTAACTACTCCTAAGGGAGGGAATAGGAAAGGAATGGTATGGATGGGTGTAGCACCAATGTGACTAGGTACCAAAGGGGGTTGAGGCAACAAGGGCGGTTGATTAGTAGGAGTTCGCGTGTTATGGGACAGGGTACATAGGTCGGACACTTCAGTAGCAGGTGACGGGGGTGGAATAGATGGGAAGGTTGAGGTCATTGGTGCGTCAGAGTAAACGCCCATCCCCAAAGAAGAAACGAATGAGGTGGTGGCACCCGAAACAGGTTGTTCAATCATGGGGAGAACATTTTCGGGTGTCGCGGGGGCATTGGGATCATGGTAAGTGAGTTGGTCAACCTTGACCACGCGTCCCTCATGGGGGAACATCATGGTACAAAAAAAAGTAGAAGTAACTGCCCGCATGGCATACATGTAGATGCGTCCAAGTGAAAGGTTATAATCAAGCTGTGCATTGATAACCTCGATGTTTATGAGGACGGTTTTTCCAGCCAGCTGGAGGGGGACGTTAGTTAATAGGCCTTGTGGTTGAGCTGAACGGCAGTCGTAGGCTCGCAACGCAGTAGAGGACTGCTGGAGAGGGGGGGATCCCATTTTCTGCCAGATGGAGGTGGGCATGACACATGTAGAAGCACCTTCATCAATAATGCATCGATGGATGACAAAATTCCGAATGGAAACAGAAACTTGGAATTCCAAAGTGGAAGGCAGGCAAGGTTCGGATTGGTCCAAATCAAATGACATTAATTGCGAATCATTTGGATCGATAGCCCCGATGGTTGAGAGTAAAGTCTTGCGCTGCGAAGGGCAGTTTTTTAAGACTTCTAACGCAGACATGGCTGCGGGGGATTGGGCTAAGTCATCGACAATGTTGTAGTTTGACGCAGCCCGCACATTGGGGTTATTGTTGATACGGCGAAGTGGGAAACGGGGCGCTTTGGGAGCGCCATCTAGTGGAGGTGGAGGTATGCGTAACGCTTGATTAGTGGGATGAGCGTTAGTGGGTTTATCGGCGGGAGGGGCTTCATGGGTGGAGCCATATTGGTTCCGCCGAGTCTGGAGGTTGACCTCATCGGAGAACATCATCAACAAGTGGTGGGTCCCTGAGTCAAACATGGGTTGATCAGGAGCAGCGTAAGTGATTTGTTGGGTTGGTGCGTTAGCTTGAGGGGGAGCCAACGGTTCAGTGTTCACTACGCCTTGGGTGGGTAAGGGGTTTTGCAGCACCAAAGGTGGCTGCTGAGGTTGTGGGGGGTTCGGTGGTGCTTGAGGAGCCGCCTGCCCTTGGTGGTGTGCATCAGCAGCCCAAAGTTGCCGCACTCGTTCCATATGTGGACAAAAATGTGTGTAGTGGCCATAGACCCTGCAAATAGAACACAAAAAGTTTGTTCGCAAATTGGGGTTTTTAGCCTGCTTAGGCGGGCGATCAGGGTTTTGGTTAGCAGGGGCCGCATTATTACTAGCGGGGGGAATAGGGTGTTGACCAGCTTGCTCGGTCGGTTGGTTTTTCCCACGATTTCAGCCTCTGCCGCGGTTTTGTTGGCCCTGGTTGCATTGGTTGTTCTGGTTTTGCTGCGGGTTTTGTTGATCTTAAACTTGCCCTTGGACAGCAGGTGGATTCTGAGGTTGCGCAGGGGCTGGAGCAGGCTGCGGTGGATGATATGTAGGTGGAGGCTGCGCAGGTGCAGCAACCTGAGGGGGTTGTTGATAGTGTTGTGGGGTGGGTTGTAGGTTTGCCACATGGGCTGCCTGTGGCGGGTAATAATGAGGTTGGGCTTGTGACGGCGCAGGAGCTGGTGCAGCCTGCTGGTGATAGTAGGGTTGAGGTGCGACCGGGGGGTAAGAGGGAGTCATATGACCGAAACACTAAGGTGGACATGAGGGTCCATGGGAATGGTGGTGATGTGTCATGGGAGCATACTGGTTGGTTGCTCTAGACTGTGAGGTAGCCCGCGTAGGGTCAGGGCCAGGGGTAGGACGGGCTATGGAAAATGGTTGAGGCTGCGAAGAGACACGGCCAATGATGCCGTCGGTAGCGTGGGATGCCCCTGGCGCATCGTGCTGGGAGGAATTATCGTGAGGGGCGTTAGGTATAAAGGTATAGAGATAACCTGACTGGGCGTAAATGAGATCGAATTGCTGGGCCTTAAGGATGGCCTCTTCTTCAGACTGGGGTCGTTCGGATGCTACATCCTTCGCAATGATAGGAAGGAGGGATTTGAGGAACCAGTCTAGGAAGATTCGGTCGTCTAACTTGATCTTGCATAAACTACGGCGTCGATGCCATTCATGAATGTGGTCCGTGATGTGGGTAGCCGTGTTTTGTCTGCATGATAGTAGGATCTCAATGCCTGCGTCATAGCGGACAGGTAACTGGAAAAACTGCAGGAAGGTCGAGGCAAGGGAAGTAAAGGTGGCATGGATTCCATGGGGTTGTTCGATATACCACTTGGCAGCAGAGCCAGTGAAAGTGCGCTGTAATAAACGGAGGTGAATAGAATCGTCTACTATGGAGTTGGAGGAACACCATAGATGGAAGGACATGATATGGTTTTGTGGGTCCTCACCCGCCTTGCCCTCGAACTTAGGGATGTCAGACGGGATCTTGGTGGGCATGTGAGGCCACGGAGGGTCGTGTTGGATGGGGTCGTTGGTTAATCTGGCTAGGTCAGGAAGGTTGAGGCTAGCCATGAATGGCAAACTGGACAAATAATGTGACACGGTAGTGGGTTGGATTAAGTTGGGGCCGATGCCCCCAAGTGGAGGGGTAATGTGAGGGAGGTTTCCCCCAAGCGGGGGAACTAAGGTGGTATAGGACGGACCTGCACCACCATGGGTGGTATGAGTCATTGATGGAATGGGAATAGGTATTCCTGCTGTGAGAATAGGTGCTGTGAGGGGAACGGTAAATGGGGGCCCCGTGGAGGGCATACCCATAGCCTATGTGGTAACTGGTGTAGTGGTGGATGTGCCACCAAGATGGGAGTGGGAGTCACGCCATCCATGGGGCTAGTAGGGGAAGTGTAAAGGGGGTTCTTAGACTCTGGCTCAGAATCAGAGGTAAAATAAGGGGCGTCAGTATCTGGTGACGGAGTCCTATGCCGCTGACGAGTGGAGTCAAGTGACAAGGCTCGAGATCTATGATAAGTGGTATCAAGTGATGATGATCTGTGTCGAGGATGGGTGTTGTCAAGTGAACCGTGCTATGGGGGCTCGCCTTTGAGGCACCGAGAATGTCTAGGGGACTCAATGGTGACAAATGGTATCAAATCTCTGCGGGTTGAGGTGAGTAAAAAACAGCTCAAAAACCCTAATGCAACCGAGTGTGCAGAAGGAGAGCTCAAAAAACAGGGCACTCAGGCCAACAACTAACTCAAAACACCCACTGTAATAGCTTGCTACAATAGGCAGAGTGTCAACAGAAATGGTCAGAATACCAACAAGCAGCAGTTTTTCTAAAAATAAAAAATAAAAACGGTGGACTCACTAGACCAAAAGGAGGTAAGGGAGCATGCAAACACCTAACTAGAAGTATTATGACTCAACTAGACATATCCTCTGCAAGGTGATGAAATCCAAGTCATACAATATGAATAGGAAAGCCAAGTGGCTAAGGTATCCCCCTATTGGGAGGGACACCGAGTAGTCAAATCCTAGAAGAATGGCAACTAAGATACCCCATTCATGACACGTCCAGAAAGGTAAATCAGCCGCTTGGTCCTTTAACCGCAATACCCCTATACAGGGATATCCCGAGAACTGCGAAAGGTATCCCTTCAGTTACTGAATGGAGTTCGGTATTCCACTCAGACCTCCGGAACCAATCTCATGACTTCAACCCTCCTAAGGGAGAGGCCCTCTGATAAACCGGTTGTGACTGTGTCAAAAAATACTAGGGGATTTTGGTTCCCTAATTGGACAACAACTATGTCTCAAGTGTAAGTAACCGAGGGGTGTTTTTGGAAGCCTATCCCCCCGATCCTACCTAACTACAAAAATTCTTTTGTGTTCCCCAAGTGGGGTTAGAATGTTGGTTGAGTTAAGTAATTTTTTAAGTCTCACTTGAATTAGGTGACAGATTGTGTGCTTGTGAGGTTATGAACCCGAAATAGAAGTGCCACATAGGGGGCCAACTTCCTAACAATAATAATACTGAATAAAAAAAAACTTTTACCATGCAAAATTATCTGAATAAACAATGCTGAAAAATTTCTTAAAAGATTCTGTAAAGGGGGACAAAAATGCTATTGCAGAAAAGGCTATAGGGCTGCAGGTAGAACAGATGGCTGTGCAAGTGCAGAAAATATGGTAGCAAAGGGGCTGGGTTCAAAAGTAGAAACAAGTGAAAAAGTCAGATCGCGGGTCTGGGGAGAAATCGCGCGGTCAGACCGCGGGTTTGAAGGAAACAGGCGCGCACAGATCGCAGATTTCTAGCCGACAGCAGCGTTCAGACCGCAGCAAAAAGGAAAACAGACGCGGTCGAGCCGCAGGAAAATGGACGATAGGAACGGTCGGGACGCGGGTAAAACGACCAATAGGCGCGTTCAGATCGCCGTAAATAGGTGATTAACGATGGCCGAATCGTAGGTATCAGGCTTGAATCCGCCAGCGGGGCGCGGGAAACAAAATGACAGCCGCGGTCAGGTCGCAGGTAAGGGTATGAAAAATGTGGTCGGGACGCGACTGCGGAAGGAAAATATGCAGTTTTCGGTGGCGGCCAAGAGCGACAGCCGAAAGGACAAAAGGGGAAATAAAATAAAAATAAAAACCAGCGGAGTCGCCAAAACTATTGCTAGGGTTTTACCCCTAGCTTGTGCTAATGAGCACCTACTAAGGAGAATGGATTCCTTAGTAGCAGTTCAATAATATGTGAAATAAAAGATGCTAAACAGTAATAAAAATTAATCTAAACATGTTCATGAAGCAAAACAGCAAAATGTAAAGAATGATTTTTTATTGATCTGACCTCCAATGTGGAGGTTGGTGAAGCCTGTTGTGCTGATCCGAGAGGTTGCTCCGAGCTCCAACTGCTCCTTCTCTTTCTCCAATGGTGGAAATGGGCCAAAAGGGGCTCTCATGGTGAAAGTAGCTCAATGGTGAGCTAGGGTTTCAAGAGCAATTTTGGCAGAGGCAGGATACTTGTGATTGTGGATGTGAAATAAGGGGTCTCCATCACTTATTTATAGTGGTGGAGTGCTGGTTTTAGGGTTAGGGTTTCAACTGTTTAGGGTTTCAGCTGTTTAGGGTTTTTTCCTCCTTTTCCTCATTATTTTATATTTTTTCTTCTTTTTTGGAGATTTTTTCTATTTTGGAGGAATTTTGGATATTTTTGGAGAAAAAGAGGGTTTTATGGCCTTTTGGAGGCATTTTAAGCCTTTTGGATGCTTTTTAGATGGTTTTATGGGTTTTTGATGGAAATATGGTAGGAAAATGGACAAATGAGCCATGTAATGGGGTAGATGAGGTAGTGAACCCTTTTTGGGTGTTAACACTTATAACTATGTTTCCATCAATGACAACTATATCACACTCTGATCTATTTCCATATGATCGCAAAACCTCCAACAAGTAATACCATGTACTAAGATAATAAAAAAATACATAGTTTAGGCCAAGTCCATAGATCCAAATTGAAGAATTGAAAGAATTTTTTCCTTTGAGGGCATGTTTTCCTAATTACCCTATTCTATCGCCAAATGTATGCTGGATTGGAAATTGTTGAAGAAAACAAACTCCATGATAAAAACATAAGATAACAAGATAATAAAATATTACTTTTTAGACATTGCATGTGCTTTTACTAAATGGTGTATTTTTTCTCCTTTGTCACTAGGACCTTGCAACTCTATTCCTTAGGGACTACAAATTGAAGAGATATACCTCTATCTAGTTGCATCTTAGGTATTCATTGAGGGTACTAAGAATCCTGAGGTGTCTCCATTGAGGTATATGGATCTAATAGAAAGGAATATTTTACCACATTGTCTGAAATGCCAATGTGGGCCATAATTATTTCCTTGAGTTCTTTTAAAGAATTAAGTTGAATTGAAACCTCCAAGATTTCACTGCATTGAATTATCATAAATGTCTTGACCTCCTTTTTTCTGTCTTTGATTTCAAAATAGTTCTTGTTGTATATAAATGACTCAATTATCACGAGTTTCATTACTTTGTTTTAGTTTTTTCTCTAATTCAAACTAGTACTTTCCCCACTAAATCTTGGAATTGATAATGCTACATTGGGATCATTTAATTTCCTAACATAATTCTTTAACCCATTATTAAACACTCTTACCTAAAGGGCATGCATCACCCATAATTTTATAGTAAAAATGCACCTTGAAGACCCCAAATAGAGATGCCAAGATGACCCAATCAAAACCAACTCATATAGAGTGATAAGGAAACAAACTCATATTTGGATGGAGAATATTCCCTCCTTCACCTAGCACTCCCCTTTGTGAGAATCCTAAATATTCCATAACTATATATAAGAAGAGACAAAAAAACAAAAATAACTATAGAGGACACCTATACCTTGGATTTAACTGACATTCCATGCCAAGCTAATTTTCCATGTGCCTCATACTATTTTGCAGAAGTTGAAATGGAAATATGGTGATGGTTATATGTTGTCATATCATAACTGGTAATCACTTCAACCTCAATATTCCAAGAAAATATATGTTTAATGTGTATACCATCAACACTAATGTTACATTCTGGAGGGAATTGAAAGGAATCCCTGTTAGGATATTTAGACACTTAGGAGTTTTTTTTTTAAATAAAACATTATATTACTTCAAAAGAGATTAATTACACAGAAGATATGTCTCTTTGATAGTCACATTGACAGAGATTCCCAAAAAAACCCATCTCTCTTTAGTTTCACCCCTACCGAGCGTTCAGGTAGGATCCCCAATCCCACAAAAATGAGCACAAGGATGCTGCTACTAACCCCCCAAAAATACAAGTATAGATTGACTGAAATGAGAATCCCCTTACACCTATCATCCGTATAATTAAAATAAAAACATAGAACATAAGAAACTAAGATCAAACCTGGTCCTGAACAGAATACCCCAGACTGGAGCGTGTAGCATTGGCCGTAGCAGTTGGATTTCCCTGTTGGCCAATCCCAGTGAAGATCTCGTTGGCTTGTCATAGTGCTCCTTGTTGCGGTGGTTCCCCATCGCACAGGTGCTTGCAAACCCCTCCTGCATCTCGCCCACTGGGTATAAATGGATTCCCATATGGGTTCTATAACATCAATTTTCCTATGCATCAGGCGACATTCGCCATTATGTTCCTTCCATGCTCTAGCTGGTTCCTCATCACCTTCACACTTTTCCTCCCTGGAAACCAAAGAGTAGCCAACCAACTGCATGCTGACCCAATAAATCATAAGCAGACAGGCATAAGTTGACGCACAGCCCACTGTGTTTACAAGGTCAACTACCCAGTCTACATCCTCCTTGTGAAGTTCCTCGACGGGCATCATCTTGACCTCCTCCCATAGGTTCCCGATCATCTTATCAATCTCCTGGAGGATGGCCAACAACACATGTTCCTTGTAGAATTCTACAGCCTCCTAGGCTTGCAGCTAAACCCTCAACGCTTGAAATATATCCCCCTTCTTTCTCATGACCCCTTTGCCCTTCCTGTCTGGGACGCCAAAGGCCTCGCCCGGTCCTGTATCACTTATTAGGAAGCGTTTGGGAGCCATGCGCATGGATCCAATGAGACCACTTCTGTGGAAAACTTGAATAATTACCCCCGTCCTACAATCTTGCCACTGAACATGCACTGGTCCCCACTCCAAACCAAAAATAACTAAGACTCCTCCTCGAGAAATGATGAAGGGTGGTGGATCTTGTCCTGAATAAATGGAGGTGGGAGGAATCATGTCCCAAACTACCTTGCACTCATCTCTCATCACCCCAATCATACCAACAACGTCCTTCATACCGAGTCCTGTAACACCCATCCTTTCAAAATTTAAAACCAAATCTCTTTGTTGATCCTTACCCTCCTTTCCCATACCATCGCCCTTAAAATTGTAACCAGACATGACATCCTTGGCCTGGCTTGATACAACTAGGCCTTTTAACCACATGATCCCACGTGCCATGATGCTGGGTTTTCTAGGGCCTTATCTCACCCTCTATCATCACCCTCATTACCTCCCTCTAGTTCTTCCACCTATGGTCTTACGTCATAATCACACGTGGCCATCTGTTGGCACTGATGGGACCAGGCTTCAAATCAGAAATCCTCCAATGTGGACCCCTAATTCCCTGTACCTCCATCCACACCAGCATTTTCTAACAAGTCAGCCACCTTGTTGGCTTCACGGCGTGTGTGAATAAAGGACATCATCAAGTGTTATCCAACCAGGGATCAAAGAGAGTCTAGAGGGATTGCCAAGCTCCAACTAGATGATATTTTCTCACTTGTCCTCCCATTCGCCAAACACCTGGCCATCTGAATCAAGATCTTAGTATCTCCTTCAATGATCATAGGTAGCCAACCGCCCCTGATTAAACACTTGAAACCCCAAATCAATCCTTCCGATTCAGCTAAGTTATTGGTATCAGTTCCAATGGAGCCAAGATACATGTAAAGAATCCTTCCAAACGGGTCGCGACAAAATCCACCATAACCAGCCAGCCTTGGATTACCCCTAAAGGCCCCATCAAAATTAAGTTTGAAGACCTAGAGCGAGGGTGTAGACAATGAATACAGGCTAGATGGCTTACAGATATTCTCTCTTCATTATAGACCATCCATCTGGGATCTATATAAACCCCATATTTCTACAACATGCCTGTCCTCCCTTGGAATGATCTTATCCTGGTCATTCCACTGCATGCTACGGATCGTGGATATAAGGTTTTTTCCTAGAATCTTCCAAACTTCATCAACATCATGCCTTTTGTCCTGAAAGATACTTCCAAATGCACCACACTTCCATTCCTGGAAAATCCTCCCAAAGGGTGCAAATGATTTGGTTTTCAAAGGACTTAAGGTGCCAGTCCTTCAATGTTTGGGCTGGATGCCCTCTCCTTCTATCACTTCTTCTAAATCCCAATGCCCCTTTGTCCCAAATGTATGTCACAAAGGGGAAGCTATCTAGAAGTTGCCCCATACTTTCCTCGTCTTGAAGACAAAGGTAGCACTAAGAGGGGCTCTGGATCCCCCACCTCTGAAGGTTCTCTACTATGAAGATTCGACCTTTGGCTACTAGCCATGAAAATTTTTCCACCTTTGGCCACGAGTTAGTATCCCAGAGCTTCCACCATATCTCGTCCTCTTCCCCTTAATTGCCTATCCCAATGTTGTAAGATTCCTTTATGCTAAAATATCCCCTCTCAGAGTAGCCCCAACGTAATATGTTTGATCCCCCCCTAACCCAGATGAAACACTATTGAAACTCCTCTTAGAAGGCCCTCAGGTCATCATCATTAGTGAGATCATGCCTTGCCTGAAATTTCCAGTGTCGCTGCCCTCTAGTTCCCGATCTCCCCAATAATGGTTCACCTTTTCTCTACCTTCCTCAATTACTCTTTCCCAAATGCATCTCCATATTGGATCTAACCTCGGCTTGGGAATCTGGTTCCAGGAATCCTCCCAGAATTTTGCACTCTCCCCATCCCTTATCTCCCAGAAGAAGTTCTCCTGCAAAATATTTCTCCCACTCACTACTTTCCTCCATAAGGGAGATCCAAGTTGGTCATCATTGAGCCAAACCAATTAATTGTCGGGCCTGTCTCTAGCATATTTAATGTGTTATAACCTAGCCCAAGTTTCATCTGAGTAATTGGACCACATCCACCACACTTTGGCTCCCTCAACTTCGGCCATGACCTTAGGGTCCTGGAGCCCCAGTCCTCCCTTCTCCTTGGGTCAACATATGACTTCCCAGCTTATGAGGGAGAATTTATCTTACACCTCCCTGCCACCCCAAAGGAAATTCCTTTGCATACTTCTTATTTCACAAAGAACCACCTTTGGAGCTAATAGGACCGAGAAGAGATAAATTGGAATATCCTGCAAAACTAATTTCACAAGAACCAACCTACTCGGGAGGTTTAAAGGTCAAAGGACCCAACTATACAGCCTCTATTTGATCCTGTCCAGGAGTTCTTGCCATGAGGATTTTTTCAACTTCCCCATCCCAAAGGGGACTCCCAAATATTTTAAAGGCATCACCCCTCTGGAGAATCACAGGATTTGAACAATATTCCTCTTTAAAATTGGAGCGGTATTCATAAAAAATACCTGGGATTTATTGGCATTGACTACCATACCTGAAGCCTTAGCAAAGAGGCCTAGGATCCTCTTAAAGCTTCGAGCTTCTTGGACTGAAGGGTGCCCCATGAGAATTTTGTCATATACGAACTGCTGGTGAGTATGGGGGTCCATTCCATCATGGACCTTGAGCCCCCATAACTCCCCATTCCCTGCTTGAGTCTGAATAAGGTGGCTCAAACCTTCAGCCATCAAAATAAAGAGAAAGAGAGAGAGAGGGTCCCCTTGTCTAATACCCCAAGAGGGTTGAAACACTTCAGCTGGGGATCCATTCAGCAGAATATTGAAGAAAGATGTCGTTACCAGGACCATTACCCACTCCACCCAATTAGGGCTAAATCCAAAGGCCTCCAACATCTTGTCCATGTACTGCCATCTTAGTTTTTCATAAGCCTTCACGATGTCAAGTTTGATCATCATTCCTGGTCGTCGGGTGCTTTCCAGGGAGTGAAGCGCCACATGGAAAAGGATGACCCCATCCAAAATCTGCCTCCCTTCCATAAAACTAGATTGTCCAGGGCTGATAAGGCTAGAGAGGAGGGGCTTCAGATGATTTCCTATCACCTTAGATATGATCTTGTAAATCACATTGCATTGGGATATTAGTCTAAACTTATCAGGGCTGTCAGTACCTACCTCTTTATGGATTAAGGTGAGAAAATTTTCATTGAGAGATTTGAGAACTCCCCTCTTCCTTCTGGATTCTTCCACAATCTCTAAGACCTCCTCCTTGATCAAATCCCAGAAGTGATGGAAGAAAGTTGAGTTGAAGCCATCCAGCCCTAGGTCCTTCTTAAGAGCCATCTGATGAACTGCTTCCTCAACCTCATGCACAGTAACTGGCTTAATGAGCATCTCATTATTCTCTATTGACACGGTATTGGGGATTAATCGGATAATCCTGGCTATGGATCCCCTTCTATCTCCTCCATCCTCACTAAGTATATGAGAAAATTGTTGGGTAAGCTCCTCCTCTATATCTCTTCTAGTATCCACTGTACTTCCATCTGCCTTCTTGATTTTGTGGATTCTCGAGCTGTTTTTGTTCTGGAGAACCGAGTTATGGAATAATTTAGTGTTCCTTTCCCCCTCTTGTAGCCATTTTACCTTAGACTTTTGTTTCCAGAAAATACCTTCCTGCCTTTCCCTGGCCTCTAGTTGACTTAAGAGGTCTTTTTATTTTAGCTTCATTTCATCATCCAACCCATCTTCCATACCCTTCCTATTGGTGAGTTCAATATCACTTATCAACTATTTTTTGTCTTCAAAAATATTCCCAAACTCCTCCCTATTCCACGTTTGAATTTTTCCCTTAAGGTATTTGAGTTTTTGTTGGAGGTGGTACATTACAGTATCTGTAGGGGGGACCAGTGTTCGGGTACACAAGGTACTCCCAAAAGACCGAACACCTTGAGAAACCACTTCACACAAATAGATCACACATCAACACACCAATGTTTGTCACGTGGTTAAAAACCTCGATATGGAAACAGTCCACGGCCCCAGCCAAATAGCTACTTGGAGCAATTTATTATTCAAAAGAAATAAAGTTACATGAGCTTCTCATAATCAATCAACTAGCCAAGGACCCTCTATGCTCTTTAAATAGATATCATAGACCAATCGGGTGCTAAGCCACGGATCAATGGTAGCTATGATCTAAGAGAAGTTGAACCATCAGATCACTCTATGTCTAGAACATATTGTGACGGTCGGATTAGAATATTTACAAATTCATACTAAAGAAACACACTTTTACCTAATGGATATATTACATAAGTTGATCTTAACTAACTCCTAAGTGTCTAAATATCCTAACATCCCCCCTTAAGAACAACTTGGGATAGGATTGATGGATTTACAAAAATGACACTATTAGGAGAAGGAAGGAGGTATTAGAGGCTATCCTCCCTTAAGGACACATTCCTGAACTCCTAACATAGACCGAATTTTAGAAAACTTCGCTTCTATAAAATACTTGGTGAAGATGTCTGCAACTTGATCATCTGTAGGGCAATAGAGCACTTCAATAACATGATCATGAACAAGATTTTTGATGAAGTGCATGTGTAGCTCAATGTGTTTGCTGCACTGATGTAGAACTGGATCTTTGGAAAGCTTGATGGCACTTTGATTGTCGCACCAAAGTGGAGTAGGATGCTACTGCTCGAATCCAAACTATGAAAGGATCTGTCGAAGCCATAAAGCTTCCTGACTAGCATTAATAGTAGCTCAATATTGTGCTTTTGCTAAATAAAGAGCAAGAGCTTGTTGTTTATTACAAGCCCAAGTGACAGGTCCAGATCCCATACTGAAAACATAACCTGCAGTAGACTTTCGATCATCAGGATCGTCGACCCAATCTGAATCACTGAAACCAACCAACAAAAGTTTCCCCCCTGTACTGTAGTGAATCCCAAATTGAATTGTACCTCAAATATATCGAGGTATTCTTTTTGCTGATTTTCAGTGACTTTCATGAGGAGTTTGCATATAATGGGCAACACGACCAACGGCAAAGGAAAGTTCAAGATGGGAATGAGTCAAGTATAAAAGACTACCAACAAGTTGACGATACAAGGTGGCATCTACTTCAGGGAAAGTACAAGTGGCAGAAAGTTTGACTCCAGACTGGAAGGGAGAAGGGGCTGGTTTACAATCTTCCATGTGGAAGCGACGAAGAAGGTCACAAGCATACTTAGACTGGGAAAGAAATATTCCTTCTTTGGTTTGCAAGACTTGGAGACCAAGAAAATAATGCAAATGTCCTAAGTCTGACATTTCAAAATTTTTCTTAAGACTGGATTTCACATGGGTTATAAGTTTAGGGTCACTACTAGTAAGGATAAGATCATCAACATAAAGAACAAGTATGATGAGATGGTTTCCTACTTTCTTGGTATAGACATTAGGGTCAAAATGGCATCTAGAAAAACCAGTGTCAAGGAGAAAGCTATACATTTTGGCATACCAAGCTCTAGGAGCTTGCTTAAGGCCATATAAGGATTTCTTAAGGAGACAAACAAGGCTAGAGTTATTCTGAACATATCTAGGAGGTTGTTCTATGTAAATTTCCTCATGTAAATCAACATGTAAGAAGGAAGACTTGACATCCATTTGATGGACTTCCTAGTTATGTAAGGTTGGAAGGGAAAGAACAAGGCAGATGGAGTTCGTTTTTGCTACAGGGGCAAAGGTTTCATTGTAGTCAATCCCTTCAACTTGGGAAAAACCTTTGGCAACTAACCTTGCTTTAAGTCTTTCAACACTTCCATCTGATGCATACTTAGTTCTATAGACCCATTTACATCTGACAAGTTTTCTTCCTTTTGGAAGAGGAACAAGATCCCAAGTATCGTTCGCCATTAAGGAACGGTATTCTTCATCCATAGCTGCATCCCAATATGGATTTCCTTAAGCTTCTACAAAAGTTTCTGGATCATGATTCTCAAAAACTTGAGCCAAAAGAGAAGAGGCTCATTGAAACTGAGAACGTGTTCGACGTTGATCTCTAGGATCACTGGCAAGATCACCAGCTTCTTCACATGTTGAACGAACCCATCGAGGAAGTATTGGTGCTGGTGCAATTGGAGGAACATGAGCAAGTGGAGGTGGATTTTCATCCTCACTGTCATCATCAGAAACTGGAGTTGGAAACCTGTCAAGGAAGCTGGAAGAAGAAGAAGAAGAAGGCACAATTGTCGAATTAGGCTCGCAGACCAAAGATGGCACACCCGCCAAGTTAGGCTCGCAGGCCAAGAGATTTTCATCAAATTTAACATCTCTTCTAATGATTATATCATGAGAATGTGGCTGAAGAAGTCTATAACCTTTTACATCTTCAGAATATCCAACAAATATGCACTTTTCACTTTTAGGCTGTAATGCTTTCTATTTTTCATCCAGAATGTGATCCCATGCTTCACAACCAAACACACGAAAGTGACTTACATCTGGTTTAATTTTACTTCATGCTTTTTCTAGTGTTATACCCTGTAAAACTTTAGTGGGTGTGCGATTAACTATGTAATTTGCATAATTTATGGCCTCAGCCCAATATTGAAGACTTAGTCCCTTAGATTGGATCATACAATTAGCCATTTCTTTTCAAATGTGATTCTTTCGTTCAGCTACACCATTTTGTTGTGGTGTATATGGAACAGTGTGCTATTGTTAGATTCCTTGTTCAGTGCAAAAAGTAGTGAACTTGTTGTTAACATATTCTCCTCCATTGTCAGATCTTAACTTAATAATTTGATGACCATATTGTTTTTCAATAAGGGCCTTGTAGGCCAAGAACATGTTAAATACTTCGCTCTTAAGTTTTAGGAAGTAAACCCAAGTGCGTCTAGAGAAGTCATCAATGAAAGTTAAGAAATATTTGAAACCAGAAAAGGAAGCAGATGGAAGAGGGCCACACAAGTCACTATGCACAAGCTCTAAGGGAACCGAGGCGTGCCAAGAGGCACGTTTGTCAAAACTGTCACGATGATGTTTTTCGAGTACACAACTGGAACAAACACCATCCTTGCAAGATACTAGTAGAAGACCAGTCACCATATTGTCTTTAAATAGTTGTTGCAATTTAAGTGACCAAATTGCTCATGCCAAAGTTTGCGCAAGTTATCACTATGAGCAACAAAAACTGAAGAAAAAGGTGATGACCCAAAGTTGTTAAATTTTTACAACCTGGTAATATCATCAACAGTTCCAGTAGTAAGGATATTTTGAGGATTTTTAAAATCCTTGATTACAACTTAGTGAGGTGTAAACGTCACAGTTTTACCTTCACATGAATGAGTAATTTGATAGACTGATAACAAATTGTAGGAAATTTTTGGAACACATAGTACATCACTGAAATGACCATTTTCTATTGGAACTGTTCCAGATCCTACAACACTTGGAGATCTATCATCACCAACAAATATTTGTTTGGTGTTACATTCATGCATAGTAGAAAAGATGGCTTTATCCTTATCCATATGATAAGATGCTCCAGAATCAATGAGCCATTCAATTGAAGTAGAAGAAGAAGATGCAGTATAAGAGTAACTAAAAGCACAAAGTGCATGTCTATGAGAGGTAGATTCTGAAGATGAATCTAGGCTGATGTAGTGCTTCTTCATTGCTGCTTCCAAGGCTGCCATCTTCTTAAAAAACTTAGATTCATCATGATTATCTTTCCCACAAAAATTGCAATGACGCTCAGTCTTCTTTCCTTTTTGCTTGGATCCTTTGTCATTTTTTAAAGAATGAGCTAATTGAGAGGGTTTGGGACCCTTGTTGTTTTGCTTATTATTGCAAAAATTATGTTTCTTGGGAGTCTTTGACTTTTCTTTTTGTTGGGACAATAAGGATTTCCTAGATGTATCTGCATTGTTAAATATTCAAGATGAATGAGCTTATCTTTCTCTCTAATTAAGGAATCACAAAAGGATTCAAGGCTAGGCTCTTAATAGCTAGCTGCAGTCAAGGATTCTTTCATGGAGTAGAATGTAGATACAAAAACAGAATATGCAGGTCCAAGTTTTGAAAGAATATGATAAATACATTGTTTATCTTCTTTCTTAATATTGCATTCTGCACATAATAGTCTAAGAGTTTTATACTTAGATAAATATTCTTGAATGCATGAAAAATCATTTGGATTCAAGGAAAGCAACTCATTCTCAAGTTGAAGACCCTGAATTTCATTGTGTTTACCAAACACAGATTCCAACTTTTCCCAAGCGAGATTAGGTTCATCAATTCCAGATATGTGGAATCGCAAATCAGTAGAGATTGACATCCCAATTATTCCACGAGATTCATCACATCTATTTGCCCATTTAATTTTCTTATTATCATCAGTGGGTTATGTTTCTTTCCCTGAGGTTATCCTGAAAAGTCCCCTACTTCGCAGAACATCCTCCATACGATATTTCCATGAGAAATAGTTAGAACTTGTAAGTATAATATCACAAGGGGTGGCCATACTATAAAATAATGGCTAAAAGAACAGAAACTAACTGTCTGGATGCAAAGAGCTCAAAAAAATATGCGGTTTTAAAAAAAAACAGCACTTAAAACTAATTCTGGATGATGAAGTTATGCTTGATCAAAGAAAATGTTGAAGATGTCCCCAATAGTGATGTGGCAGATATTAACTTGACCAACTAAAAAAAAGAAGCCCTCTCTTCCCAAGATCAACATTTGACAATCACTTTTACAATAAAGTTGCTTTGAAGTGAATCACTTTTGTAGAATAAGTGATGTTCACTTTTACAATAATGTGACTTTTAAATAGTGCGGCAATAAATTAAAAGACTTAAGTGACTCACTTTTATTTTATTTTATTTATGTGAGAGCACTTTTACAATAAAATAACTTGAAAATAGAAATTGCATGCACTAAAAAGTAGCTTAATAAGACTTGAACTCAAGACCTATTAAGTAATAAGGCAACTTTGGACAAAATGAGCTAAGTTTAAAAGGTACATAAAATAATGGAAAGAGGAAGGGGGATTTTTTATTTTATTACTCTTCTCTCTCGTTCTCCATGCTTGCTTTCTTTTTCTGCAAATCACAAAAAAAATGAAAAACAAAAAGAAAAAAACTTTTTCCACACAATGGGGTTAGATCTTGATTAGCTTACCCAGAAAGTCTACGTTTTCAAGTTTTCTTATTGTTTTTTATTTGCCGTGATCACACAAGGTGCACGGCAAAGAGCATACGTAGCCAAGAAGACAAGAAAAAATAAAAACTTTCTCTTACTGTTTGTGATTCGCCGTGATCACACAAGGTGCACGGCAAAGACCATACGTAGTCAGGGAAGGCAACAGTCCGAGACTAAAATAGAAAATATCTAATAATAAACTGATAAAATATGAGATATTTTAAAAAAAATCCGTCACTGTAACATTATACCCTTAGATTTGCCAAAATGGGTGTTTCTGGAGCAAACGGAAATGGTTTTCGGTGAAAAAAAACTAATTCCCAATGAAAACGGTGCTCTGGACACAATGGAATAGCTCCCATAGGTCAAAAATCCACAAAAAATCCAAAAACAAAAACCCTTTCAAACTTTCGGCAACACCGGTTCTAGATCTTGATCAAAACCGAAAACGGCTCTTCATAAAAGCTCTGATACCATGTTCGGGTACACAGGGTACTCCCAAAAGACTGAACACCTTGACCAACTACTTCACACAAATAGATCATAGATCAACACACCGATGTTTGTCATGTGGTTAAAACCCTTGAGAGGGAAACAGTCCACGGCCCCAGCCAAATATCTACTTGGAGCAATTTATTATGTAAAAGAAAGAAAGTTACATGGGATTCTCATAATCGATGAACTAGCCAAGGACCCTCTATGCTCTTTAAATAGATATCATAGACCAATCAGGTGTTAAGCCATGGATCAATGGTAGGTATGATCTAAGAGAAGTTGAACCGTCAGACCACTCTATGTCTAGAACATATCGTGACCATCGAATTAGAATATTTACAAATGCATACTAAAGAAACACACTTTTACCTAATGAATATATTACACAAGTTGATATTAACTAACTCCTAAGTGTAAATATCCTAACAACCAGTTCCTTCCACCACTGGATGACCAGGTCCTTAAAGTCCTTATGCTCCAGCCAGAATTGCTAAAATCTAAAAGGTTTGCTCAGAATGGCGTTCGACCAATCCCAATTGAGACAAATGGGCCAGTGATCCAAGCTTGATGTAGGAAGAATGTCAGCCAATATCTCCCTTGGGCCTAGCAAAATGTTTTTAAAGACCAAGAATGTGTCAATTTGAGAGGCTATAAGGTGTTCCCCCCCATGTTTGTTATTCCATGTGAACCACCCATTCCTCGTCTCCATATCTATCATAGGGATTTCGGTCAAGAAGTCACAGAAGGCCTCCTTATACTTGTCCAGGGACCGTCTACCCCCCTTCTTCTCCCCTAGATTGGAAATAATATTAAATCCCCCTCCTATTATCCAGTTCCTTGCCTCTGTTAATCCCTTGACCCAACCTAAGAAATCCAGAAAAGCCTGTTTCTGGGGAAAGGAACTAGGGCCATAGGAATTCATCAACGAGCCTTTAGTTCCTATATTCAGTAGTTGAAAATATGTTATTAGCAAGAACTAATTAGCTCATAATTCTGTGAGATCCACCATGCTTGGCTTCCATAGGATCGCAATCCTACCATCCATTCCTGCTACATCAAGTGCCATTGACCTGCTACCCTTCCATATCTTCTCCCTAATTTTTTCCCATCCCTTCTGTATTGCACTTTGTTTCTTGAAGGAAAAGAATATTCGATCTCTCCTGCTTGATCTTCCTATCTAGAGTCTTCCACTTTATGGGGTGATTACACCCTCTTATATTCCAAGATATTATCTTCATTGGAAAACCTTATTTACTTCAAAAAAGGTCGCTCAAATAACGAGGTGCTGACCTGATTCGATGATTTTAACACCTACCACTACTATGCATTGCTTGTTTGTTTTCCTTCCACTTTGCATCTCCTCCTCTGGTTATTTCCTCTTGCTACCTTTGTGCGTTTCTGGCTCAATCCCCAGGTTCTAGTGTGCTCTCATTCTAATAATGGCCTCTTGGAGAAGCTCTAATTGACTTCTGGGGACATAACCCTTTCCCATATTTTTGCACTCTGCTTCAATTGCATCCAGATCCAGCTCCCCCAACTCCATTTCTTCAACCTCGTCCTCCTTGGTTACTTCCATCATGGTTTGTTGCTCCTTCTCCCTCTATTATTTGTTGGCTTTTCCGGTTTGTTGTCCCTATTCGCCCTTATCCTCAGAAGTTCCCCCTTCTACCTCCTCATCTCCAAGAACATCAAAGGAGTTATTGGAGCTGGGTTTTTTGTCACAAGCTCTTTCCTTGTTTTAGGGAGGCCACCTCCTTTTCCCATTCTCCTGCTCTTTACCTAGGTAAACCCTTCCTTATCGACCTCACCTCCGTGAAGCTGATTAGGGTTGACTGGTGGCTTGGCTACCTTTGGACATTCCCTCCCTAGGTGTCTATATTCATGACATTTTTGGCAACGAAAAATGTAGTTTCTCAAAATCGACGGGTTGGATCCATTCCTCATCCTCCCAGTGTAGGATTATCGCCTCTAGGAGCTCTTTTAACATATCCAAGTAAATAGATATGCATGCAAAACCTGTGTATCTTTGGACTTCGGTTTGCTCAGCCATCTTCAAAAATTCTCCTAGGGTATTACCAATGTCCTTCAGGGTTTCCAGATCCCAATACTCGTTGGGAAACGAGAATAGACGGATCCAACCCGAGGAAACTGTCACATCTTAAGTTTTGGGGTTGAAATGTTCTTTCCAAGGTTGGAGGTATAACCCAGCACAAAAAAAGAAGTATGGACCTCCCTACATGATTCTATTCCTTTCTTCTTGGTTGAAAAATATGATTGTGAAGAAGCCCTTTGACCCTAGTTGTAGATCATAGTTTCCCTTAGGGTTCCAAACTTACTAGATCCACCATACCATACCCCTCTCTTTGGGCCAGACCCCCACAAATTTCCCAATGAAGGTTATCTCCTTCCATAACTCGATCTTGCCTCTCACCATCTCGGATCTTATTTGGACGGATGGAATAGAATGGGTCTTCGGCAGACATCCTCCTGGACCTGACCTTCTACCCTTCCCATCTCCATCCTTCTTTCCATTCTCATTCCCCACTTCCCCACCCTCGAACCCTTGGCCCCGTGGGTCTAGTCCATCCATCATCCAAAACCTGGGGGATTCACAGCCGCCCCACCGCCCCCCCCCCTCGCCCGACTCACCTCCTGCACTTAGACCTACATGGCCAAGCCCTAGCTCACTATCACAGAAAACCCTATCAATTGCAGATCGCCATATCAAACCATGTTCAATATAATCCTCACACTTAGGAGTTAGTTAAGATCAACTTGTTATAATATATCTTTTAGGAAAAGTGTGTTTCTTTAGTATGCATTTGTAAATATCTAATCCGATCGCCATGATATGTTCTAGACATAGAGTTATCCGACAGTTCATATTCTCTTAGATCATAACTACCTTTGATCCATGTATTAACACCCAATTGGTCCATGATATCTATTTAAAGAGCATGGATGGTCATTGGCTAGTTGATCGATTATGAGAAGATCATTTGTAACTTTCTTTATTTTGCATAATAAACTTCCATAAGTAGCTATTTGGCTGGCGTCGTGGAGTGTTTCCCTTTTGAGGGTTTAAACCACATGAAAACATTGGTGTGTTGATATGTGATATTTTTGTGTGAGTAGATGCTCTAGGTGTTCACTCTTTTGGGAGTACCATGTGTAACTGAACATGGTATCAGAGCGTTTATGAAGAGTCGCTTTTTTTGATGATCTAGATCTTGAACTGGTGTTACTGGAGCTTTGAAATGGTTTTTGGTTCTAAAATTTGTGTGCATTTCTAGACTGCGGGAGGTGTTCCATTACAACTAGAGCAATGTTTTTCCATTGAGAAATAGTGATTTCTATTTTCTCCAGATACAACCATTTCATCAGATCTAAAGGTATAATGTTACAATGACGTTTTTTTAATTTTTCTTTTAATTTCTCATATTTTAACAGATTTATTCATATCTATTTTTTTTGTTTTTGTTTCAGATTGTTGCTTTGCCTATCTACGTATTCTCTTTGTTGTGCACCTTGCGTGATAGCAAAAAATCAAAAACATAAAGGAAAGGGTTTTTCTCTACTGTGTATGCTCTTTGTCGTGCACCTTGTGCGATTGCGGTGAATAAAAAACAGAGAGCAAAAACAGACATTTCGAGCAAACTAACGAGGTCTAACCCCAAATTTGTGGAAAAGCTTTTTTGTTTCAGTTTATGTGAATTTATTTGCTAAAAAAGAAGCAAGAACACACATCAAGACAGAAGAGTAAAAAAAAACCCTTCCTCTTTCCCATGTTTTATGTACCTTTTAATATTGGCTCACTTCGTTTAAAGTTATTTTATTCCTTAATAGGTCTTGAGTTCAAGACTTATTAGTTACTTTTCTAAAAGTGCATGCAATTTCTATTTTCAAGTTACTTTATTGTAAAAGTGCATCTCACTTAAATTATAAAGGTGAGTCACTTAAAGTGTTTTAGTTTTCGTTGCAATATTTGAAGTAACATCCTTGTAAAAGTAAATTTCACTTATTTTAAAAAAGTGATTCACATAAAGAAACTTTCTTGTAAAAGTGAATTTAAAAGGTTAATCTTGGGAAGAGGAGGGGTCTTTTTTTCTTTCTTTTAATTGGTCAATTCTCTATCCTCCATGTCACTCTTGAGGTCATCTTCAACCTTTTCTTTGATCAAGCATAAATTCGTCATCCAGAGTTGGTTTTCAGTGTTGTTTCTTTTTAACAACCTGATTTTTCATGCTCTTTGCATCCATACCATTGGTTTTTGTATTTGAATCCATGGTCACTGATTGTGATATTCTACTTACTAGTTCCAACTATTCCTCATGAAAAATATCATATGGAGGATTTCCTATGACATAGGGGACTTTATAGAATTACCTCAGGGAAAGAAACAAAACCCACTAGGAGACTTTACAGAATTACCTCAGGGAAAGAAACAAAACCCACTAGGGGACTTTACAAAATTACCTCAGGGAAAGAAACAAAACCCACTAATGATGATAAGAAAATAAAATGGGAAAATAAATGTGATGAAGATCATGGATTGATTGTGATGTCAATCTCTATTGATTTGTGATTCCACATATCTGAAATTAATGAACCCAATAAAGCTTGGGAAAAGTTGGAATCTATGTTTGGTAAACACAATGAAATTTGAGGTCATCAACTCGAAAATGAGTTGATTTCTTCAAATCCAAGTGATTTTTTATGGATTCAAGATTATTTATCTAAGTACAAAACTATTAGACTCTTATGTGAAAAAATGCAAAATTAAAAGGGAAGGCAAGCAATGCATTTATCATATTCTTTCCAAACTTGCACCTGCATATTTTGTTTTTGTATCTACATTCTACTCTATGCAAGAATCCTTGGATCCAACTAGCTATAGCACCTACTCTTGAATCTTTTTATGATTCCTTGATTAGAGAGGAAGATAAGCTCATACATATTGGAATGATTAGCACTGCAGATACATCTGGGAAATCCTTATTGGCACTACAGAAAGAAAATTCCAATCCACCCAAGAAACAAAATCCTCACAATAATAAGCCAAACACGAGTCCCAAAACCTCTCAGTTAACTCATTCTTTTAAAAATGACAAAGGAGACAAGCCAAAGGGTAAGAAGACCAAGCATCATTGAAACTATTAGGTGAAAGATAATCATGATGAATCTGAGTGTTTCAAGAAAAAGGCATCCTTGGAAGCAACAATGAAGAACCACCACATCAGCCTAGATTCATCTTTAGAATATACCTCTCACCGACATGTACTTTGTGCTTCTAGTTATTATTATACTTCCTCTTCTTCTTCTACTTCAAATGAGTGGCTCATTGAATCTGGAGCATCTTATCATATGGCTAAGGATCAAGCCATATTTTCTACTATGCATGAATGTAACACCAAAAAATTATTTATTAGTGATGATAGATCTCTAAGTGTTGTAGGTTTTGTAACAGTTCCAGTAGATAATGGTCATTTTAGTGATATACTATGTGTTCCAAGAATTTCCTACAATTTGTTGTGAGTCTATCAAATCACTCATTCTGGTGAAGGTAAAACTATAACTTTTACACCTCACCAAGATGTAATCAAGAATTTTAAATATCCTAAGCATGTCCTAGCTACCAAAATTGTTGATGATATTACCAGGTTGTACAAATTTAACAACTTTGGTTCATCACCTTTTCCTTCAGTTTTTGTTGCTCATAGTGATAACTTGAGCAAACTTTGGCATGAGCGATTGGGCCACTTAAATTATCGCTCATTGCAACAACTATGTAAATACAATATGGTGAAAGGTCTTCTGATGGTATCTTGCATGGATGGTGTTTGTTCCGGATGTGTACTCAGAAAGCATCATCAGGACAGTTTTGACAAACATGCCTCTTGGCACGCCACTGTTCCCTTGGAGCTTGTGCATAGTGACTTGTATGGCCCTCTTCCATCTTCTTCCTTTTCTAGTTTCAAATATTTCTTAACGTTCATTGATGATTACTCCAGATGCACTTGGGTTTATTTTCTAATACTTAAGAGCAAAGTATTTAACATGTTCTTGGCCTACAAGGCACTTGTTGAAAAACAATCTAGTCATCAAATTCTTAAGTTAAGATCTGATAACGAAGGAGAATATGTTAACAACAAGTTTACTACTTTATACATTGAACAAGGAATCCAACAACAACATATTGCTCCATATACACCACATCAAAATGGTGTAGCTGAACGAAATAACCACACTTTAAAAGAAATGGCTAATTGTATGATCCTAACTAAGGGACTAAGTCTTCAATTTTGGGTTGAAGCCACAAATTATGCAAATTAAATAGTTAATCCCACCCCCACTAAAGATTTACAAGGTATTACACTAAAATAAGCATGGAGTAAAAATAAACCAGAAGTAAGTCACTTCTATGTGTTTGGTAGCGAAGCATGGGCTCACATTCCAGATGAAAAATGGAAAGCATTACAACCTAAAAATAAAATGTGCATATTTTTTGGATATTCTAAAGATATGAAAGGTTATAGACTTCTTCATCCACATTCTCATGATATAATCATTATAACAGATTTTAAATTTGATGAGAATCTCTTGGCCTACGAGCCTAACTCAATGTTTGTTCCATCTTTGGCCTGGGAGCCTAATTCGACGCTTATACCTTCTTCTACTTCAAACTTCCTTGACTAATTTCCAACTCTAGTTTCTGATGATGACAATGAGGATGAAAATACACCTTAGCTTGCTCATTTTCCTCTAGTTGCACCAGCACAATTGCTTCCCAATGGGTATTTTCAACATGTAAGAAGCTCGTGATCTTGCTGGTGATCCTAGAGATCAACATCGAACACATTCTTAGTTCCAGCGAGCCTCTTCTCTTTGTCTCAAGTTTCATAGAATCATGATGCATAGACTTTTTCAAAAGCTTAAGAGAATCCATATTGGAATCCAACTATGGATGAGGAATATCGTTCTTTAATGGAAAACTATACTTGGGATATTGTACCTCTTCCAAAAGGAAGAAAACCTATCATATGTAAATGGGTCTATAGAACTAAGTATGCATCAGATGGAAGTGTTGAAACACTTAAAGGCAAGTTTACTTGCCAAAGGTTTTTCTCAAGTTGAAGGGATTGACTACAATGAAACCTTTCCTCCTGTCGCAAAAATGAACTACATCCTCCTAGTTCTTTCCCTTGCATCCTTACATAAGTGGGAAGTCCATCAAATGGATGTCAAGCCTGCATTGTTACATGGTGATTTTCAAGAGGAAATTTACATGGAACAACCTCCTGAATATGTTCAAAATGACTCTAGCCTTGTATGTCTCCTTAAGAAATCCTTATATGGCCTTAATAAAACTCCTCGAGCTTGGTATGGTGAAATGGATAGCTTTCTACTTCACACTAGTTTTTCTAGATGTCGTTCTGACCCCAATGTCTATACCAAGAAAGTAGGAAACCATCTCATCATCCTTGTTCTTTATGTTGATGATCTTATTCTTACTGGTAGTGACCTTAAGCTTTTAACCCATGTGAAATCTAGTCAAAACCAAAATTTTGAAATGCCAAAATTAGGACATTTGCATTATTTTCTTGTTCTCCAAGTCTTGCAAACCAAAGAAGGAACCTTTATTTCTCAGTCTAAGTATGCATGTGACCTTCTTCATCGTTTTCACATGGAATATTGTAAATCAGTCGCTTCTCCCTTCCAGTCTGGAGTCAAACTTTCTGCCACTTGCACTTCACCTACAATTATTGCCACCTTGTATCGAAAACTTGTTGGTAGTTCTTATACTTGACGCATTCTCGTCCTGATCTTTCCTTTCATGTTGGATGCGTTGCTCGCTATATGCAAACACTCCATGAAAGTCACTAGAAAGCAACAAAAATAATACTTCGATATATTTGGGGAACAATTCAATTTGGGATTCATTACAGTACAGGGGGGGCTCCTTTTTTTACTGGTTTCACTGATTCAGATTGCGTTAGCAATCCTGATGATCAAAAATCTACTACATGTTATGTTTTCAGTCTGGGATCTGGAAATGTCACTTGGGCTTGTAATAAAAACCAAGCTCTTGATATTTCTTCAACAAAAGAAAAATATTGAGCCGTGGTTAATTCTAGTCAAGAAGCTTTATGGCTTCGATAGATCCTTTCAAAGTTTGGATTCGAACAACAACAACCTACTCCACTTTGGTGCGACAATCAAAGTTCCATCAAGCTCGCCAAATATCCAATTCAACATCAATGCAACAAACACATTGGGATACATATGCACTTCATAAGAAAGCTTGTTCATAATGGCATTATTGAAGTACTCTTTTTCCCTATAGATGATCAAGTTGCAGACATCTTCACCAAGTCTCTTACAGAAGTGAAGTTTTCCAAACTTCGACTTATGTTAGGAGTTCAGGAATTTGTCATTAAGGGAGGATAGGCTCTAATTCCTCCTTCCTTCCCCTAATAGTGTCACTTTTGTCAATCCTTCAATCTTTCAATGCAAATTAGCTTTCCCATCTATAATTGAGTTTTGATGCCTTAGGACATGAAAAAAATGAACTTTTCAGAACTCCAACTTCTTGATTAATTATTTACATTTAGATGAGCTAGGTTAGGTTTCTTGGGAAGAAATTTGTGATGAAACACTCTTATAATTATGATTTAATCATGCATCATTGATGCCTCATGGGTCCCTTAAGCTTTGATAAACAAGAGGCCTTTGACAAGAGAGTGGGATTTGATCCACTTCTATATTCACAAGGAGTGTAATGCAAGCCTTAGGCATTCAACCACTACCTCCAAGTGCCAACCATCACAATATCATGGGTTTTAAAACCTCATGGTAATTGAACCTTGTCCATTGGTGGAAAATTCCCCATTTCTCATAGGTGTACCCAACCTCTTTGGTCTAACCCTATAACAATATTTAATCATCGACTACAATAGTAATTATAATCAAATCACCAACTTTAGACCTTCTAATTAAGTATGCCAATCAACATAATTTCCAAACTATATCTCAACAGCCATTAACCCCAAAACCCTTGAAATGAACCATTAACACCAAACCCCTTTGGCAGTGAATTTATATCGACACCATGAACTTTTTTGCATTCATTTTCATGACTATTATATCAATGATTCATTAATACAATATAATGCAAGTTCACTTTGTCAACCCTTGGCCAATGATTTGACATGGTTAAACCATTTTGGTTACTTAAAAGGATTAATTTCAATTAGGATAAATATTGCCTCCACAAAGTTCAAAATCTATATATATGAACCCATGAATAATTTGCATTTCAAATTCACTCAAATCAAGGTTTGTAACACAAAATGGGATATATTCCCTACATATTACTATATGATTTTTTAATCTAAAATCCTCAAAGAAATTAGTCTCCTAAGTTCTCATTTCATAGTGAGCAAACTTTCAATGGAATATAGAAAAAAATCAAATCACGAGAACATATTGTAGGAAAAATCCAAGTATCATTGGAGTTTTATCCATGTTACTAATAATAATTTCATACAGGAAACTTGTGATTCAGATTCTTGTTTAAACTTTGAGAACTCCTATTCTCATTCTAGTTGAGTGAACAAGTTGGAGAAATTTCAATTGTTTATTGCAAATTAATACCCATTTCATGGTCAAATTTTTGATCCATTCTAGCTAAACCAAAAACACATTGAAACAATAACACAAGAATCTTACAAAATTTGTAAATTTGATGATTTTACAAATACAAAATTGATATTTGAAATTAAACCTATGTGGAAAAGAGAGCTCCTCTATTGGAAATATCCAAGTGCTAATGATTCAAACTTTGCTCCTTCATGTCCTCATTAGGTTTGGGATAAATCCATGTCCTCATTAGGTTTGGGATAAATCAACAACAAAATATGTGTACGAATTGAGGACAAAAGACGAAAAAATATATCAAAGTAAGAAAAAATAATAGAGAAAAAGTTTACATTTCTTTTAAATTTTGTCACGCAAAAGCATGTGGGTATGTTAATAATGCATGTACTCTTTTAAAAATGTGAACGTGGGTGTGTTTTTTTTACATAAAAAAACCTATATAAATTCAACATTTTTACAAGTAAGTAGATTATATGAAGACCCAATAAAAGACAAAGCTATTTAAATAAGAATACATGTAAGTTCAGCACATTTCTTAAATCCACAATGAACATGTTAAGCAACTATTTTGGGAACCAACTTATACACTCACCATAGTAAATTTTTTAACAAAGTCTTGCTATGTCCAGCAACTTTAGAAGCATGGATCAAGCTTCCAAAGATGACACTAATCCTAGGAGCAACGCATCATTCCCAGAAAGGGAATACATGGGAGATAATGGTTTTTCTCAACTAAAAGAGAAGTTTCAACAACATATCCAAGTTGATCGTATGGGATGATGAAACCCAAAAAGAAATAGCGGACGTGTGTAAGAAGTGCATAGATAAATCAAAAGCGAAGGACTTTTTGGACTTTGTGGTTGGTTATTTAGAGAAATGATTCCCGTGGTTCATTGTACTAAAACTAAAAATGTCCTTCAAGGACTTAGGAAGGGTAAGATTCTAAATCAACATTTTTAATATTTAAAATAAAAAAATTTAACAAAGACTTATGAAGGGTAAGATTCTGAATCAATGGTGATTTAGAAATGTCATTTCAATCCATGCAAAGGTAAAAGGTAAATCAGAGAGTATATCCTGTATAAAAATTAAGATGAAAAAGTTGATAAAAAAAAAAGTCAGAAATATTAAGAAAAATAAATAAAATTGGTGAAACACAACATTCAGATGAAGTACAAATCATGCAAATTAAGTATTTTATAGGCCCTTTGGCCCTGTAAAGCCAATATGTAGCTTTTATTTTTTAATAGCATTTTTGTATCATTATATGGAAGTATAGAAAAAGATTTTATTTATTATGTTGTGTTTTCTTTTCATTATAATTTTGATGTTCTATTGGTGTGTTGGTTTTCATAGTAGTAGTATATTTATTGTATGTTTTGGTCAGAATCTACTAATTTTATTATTTTTAGTAAATCTAACTTTAAAAGTGTTTAAATTGTGTTTTTGAGTCCATAAATAGATTCAACGCCTAAAATTCTCATAGTACTCCAAACAAAATGAGACAAAAAATATGCTATAAAATTGTTAAAAACATATAATATCTAGACTACACCATTTTCATATGTGTATTTATTTTGGATTGTTTTAGGTATTGGTTTTTGTGCAAGTTCTTAATTGTTAACATATGCATTATATACATATTAAATGGTCATATTGATAATATTTGACAATATTATATTATTTAATCAAACATACTAATATATAAACCATATTGTCCATTATATACCAGTGTAGATCCAACTTTATCCGGCTCTATCATGCGCCGAGAGGGATCAAATATTTCGAGGTGCAAACCTCTCATTTCTAGTGCATTTCTATTCCTTGGTTTTTACGAATTTAGGGTTGCATGCCTGTGCAGATATTCAGAAAATGGGCCGAGCGGAGTAAGCCTACTCTCTCTCTCTCTCTCTGCTATTATAATAATAAAACACAAATCTCTCTCTGCTATTATAATAACAAAACACAAATCTCNAAAACTAAAGATTCAAAATAATAAATTTTGTTCAGTCTTAACTGGCTCCTCACACCATCCAGACTATCCAGACTGCTGCAGTTCGTCACTGAAAAGAATGCAATGGTCAAAGGAAGAATCATAACCGTCAGACTGTTTCAAAGCTTTAGAACACATGACCTTCCTTGTTGCCGGTGTCATAACTATATTGAAACTTTTGGCATTGGGTCAAAACGACACGTGAGCTGCTACATAACTTCTATATTGATGGCAATTGGCTTCTACCTCTTTAAAACTTGGAGCCCAATTTTAAATTGAATGGAGAGGAAATACAGCATCTGCCATTCTTCTAGATAAGCATCGAAAATCTATTTACAGGAAACTGTCCCAGGTCTCCAATTTTCTACA